>APFE030069106.1:0-17435 GCA_000404065.3 Pinus taeda | reverse complement strand
TGACATCCTCAAGGCATGTCATGATGAACCATGCGGTGGACACTTTGCTGACAAGAGGACAGCCTATAAAATCCTTTCCTTAGGATATTATTGGCCTTCTCTCTTAAAAGATGCAAAACAATATGTCAGAAGATGTGACAGCTGCCAGAGAGTTGGGAGACCGACTCTTTCAAATGAAATGTCATTACAGCCATAGGTACTCATCAAACCCTTTGAAAAATGGGCTTTAGATTTCATTGGACCAATTAATCCACCATCTAGACAAAAGAGATATATATTGTTTGCACTGATTATGTCACTAAATGGGTAGAAGCCAAGGCATTGCCTTCTGCCACTGAAAAATTCAGTTGTTCAATTTCTTTTTGAGGATATTTTTACTCGTTTTGGTGTCCCAAGAGAAATTGTGACAGATCAGGGAATCCAATTCACATATAAATTGATGGAGAAGCTGATGGAAGAATACAAAATCAAGCACAGAAAATATACTCCTTACCATCCTCAAGCAAATGGCCAAGTGGAATCTACAAACAAAGTTCTTGAGAGCATCATCACCAAAATTGTTCATCTCCACAGAAGAGATTGGGCAGAAAGGCTTCCTGAAGCCTTATGGGCCTATAGAACTACATGGAGGAACACAACAAGACATTCTCCCTATGAACTTGTTTATGGGAAAGAAGTCCTGCTCCCCATTGAGTTTCAAGTCAAGACCTTCAAGATGGCAGTCCAGTTGGGATGAATCTATCAGAAGCCAAAAAGCACAGAATGGAGCAGCTGAATGAGCTAGATGAGATCAGACAAGATGCAATTCTAAGGATTGATCTAGTTCAACATCAAAGAGCTAAGTGGCATGACAGATATATTAAAGAAAGAAAGTTGCAAGAGGGATATTGGGCTTTACTGTTTGATTCCAAGTTTAAAGACTTCAAAGGAAAGTTTCAGACTCATTGGCTTGGGCCATATGAGATTCATAAAGTCTTTAACAATGGAGCAGTAAGAATCAAGACCATTGATGAATTTCAGACTCCTCTTATTGTGAATGGTCACCGATTGAAAATTTATCATAAGCCACTTTCCAAAGAGGATTTTTTCAAAATGTTCCAAGAGAATTCTACAATAAGGCTGGTGGAGAAGAATCCTTCTACCCCATCAGCCTAATCTTTGTTTCTTTTAGTTTTTGAAAAAAAAAAAAAAGAGAAAAAAGAAAAATGTGTATAAGCCTGAAAACCAATCATAGATTGGCAGTCTTATACAGAAAATATAGAGTGAAAATCAGGGACACCTAACACTCTATATTTTCCAAAAAAATCTACTCTCCTTTTCTTTCCATCTTCACTTCATCTCACTTACCCATTTCATTTCACCTCCATCTCATTCTCATCTCCATTTCACTTGATTCCACTCCATTTTCACTTCATTCTCATTCCATTTCATTCCATCAATAAAAGTCCCCCTTCAGGACAATTTTCATTCAGTTGGTTTTCCTCTAGCTATCTTTGTGCAGTCCAGGGGGTGTTGTCTCAGTTTCCGCAGCTGGGAACCGTTTCCGCAGCCAGAAGCAGTTTCCGCATCCAGAAACGATTTCCGCAGCCAGCATCACTCGGTTTTCAAAAATAAAATCAAATGTTAGTGCCATAATCATGAAATGCAGGTGTAATTGAGCTAAATACATGGGGCATCTCCAAGATATCAAAGAAGAACAACTGGTTAGAAACCTTGAGCAAGAATTGACAAAGTTTCCAAAGGTATGATCAAAAATCTTTATCAAATAACAATTCAAGTCATAATTACGTATAGTTATTAAACCATAACAGGTTCTCCTATGTGCAATGATTTGATATGTTAGCCCACTATCATTCTTATTCCGCGATATCACTCCATACACCTCACATTCATTTCCCTAACGGTCTTATGATTACTCCGAGTTCTAACTCAAGAATGACTGCACTTATATTTATTACTCGTACTCTTGAGACGTGACCTATTGTGTTACGGCTCTTCTCAGCCGTAATTTCCGCAGCCGTCTGTTGAGACGTGTAAAATCTCATACACAGTCATCCGACTCGAAATAATCCTGTCGTTACTCCACTCGCTTATCACTCCACTTATACCATACTCCTCGCATGCATTCACATTTCATTTCATGAACTTGTTTACCACTTCTCACCCAGTGTTCCTCCTGTAATTCGGGTATTTCCATTCACTGTGCTCTATTTCCGACTGCAATCACTACAGTTTGCTCTAAACCCCGATTGCAGTCACTACAGTCATCCTAAACCCTGACTACAGTCACTACAGTCATCCTAAACCCTGTAACAGAGCTATTTTTCCCTTAACCCTCGCACGCAGAAGAACTCTCAGTGGGATTTAAAACAGAGGATGGGAAAATTACTGAGAGCTGAGCCGGAAGGACCGAAATACTTGGAGGGTTATCCTCAAGTTAAGGAATTGCTGAAGAAATTCAGATGGCTACGATTTATCTAGAAGTTTAAAGGTTATAACAAGGAGGTGACCAAAACTTTTGCAAGGTCCTTTAATGGACAAACAATGGAGGTTGGAGACTTGAAATTCACAGTGACCGAGGCCACAGTAGCAGCTGCCACAGGCCTACCTCAAGAAGGAGAAAGGTGGTTTAAAAATAGAAGTGTGGACGATCAAATATGGAGAACCATGCTACAAAACCAAGGTATGGATACCACTGTATTTACAAGAGGCATCCCTGTTCATGTATTAAAAGAGGAATGGTCTAGTCTATTGTTAGTCATCCAAAATTTATCACGTGTGAAGGTCATTTTGGCTCTATGTATATGTATCATGTCAGAGTGATGATGAATTTCATAGACGGTCACACTCTTAATTTGCCTCATTTTCTGCTATCAAGTTTGAAAAAGATGAGTTTTACAGTTCAAAAACATGTAGGCAATATTGAACCTCATCTTTACCATCATGGGCTCATAAAAATTCTTATTGAGGATCAGTTTGAAGAAAACTAAGGAACATGGGAACAAATTCTTTAACAAGAAACTACTTCCAAGAGCCGTCTGAGGCCTCTGGAAGTAGTCCACCAAAAATTCCAAGGAAAAGTAGGAGGAAAGAGAAAAATATTACAGTCCAAGACTCCCCTACAATAGAAATTCAAGAAATTGTCCAAACAGAAGAAGAAGACCGAGTTAAGAGTAAGAAACAGAAGAAAGAAAAAGGCAAAAGAACCATTCAAGAGATCTATCCATCCCTTGAGCAATCCATAGAAGAAGATTATCAACCTCTATCAGAAAGATTAATAGATCTTCAAGCTGCTGCCATAGCCAAGAAAAAGCAAAAAGGAAAATAGAGTGCACAAAAGAAGAGTATTAGTTCATCCTTGAGAAGGAGCACTAGGCTAAAAGGGAAGGGGAATAAAACCAAAGAAAAACAATCTCACTTTATTGATTTAAGTGAAGAGACACTTGAAAAATCTCCAGCCCAACCAAGCCTTGAGTCAAGTCCTCCACGTGAGGAAAGCCCTTTTTGGCCGGAAAGAGAGAGCAGTCCTCCTCCACCAGATTTTGAGTTTAGGCTGAGAAAAACACCTGAGGTAGATCCTAGTCAGCAAGAGGTATATAACTACCTGGAATCCTCAGAACAATCAGCTGCAGGACCAAGTACCTCTCTGCCACTTGATGCACAAGTTCAGTCTTTGAAACAGGAAGTATTTGAGTTAGAAGTCCTAAATAGACATATCATACAAGAAAATGAAGCACTTAAAGAGCAGAGTAAGGTAGACAAGATTGTCGATGATAACAGTATGCTTCATTTAGGATTGTGGCAAAAGAAAAACAGAAAACTGAAGAAGAAGTGCAAAAAGTTAAGCAGAGAATTGATTAACCTCAAGTTCAGATGTCTAATCAGAAAACCAAGGATGATGATAGCATTAAAGAAGAAGAAAAGAGGACTAGATGTCCTTGCAGAAGCCTCAGAACATGTGGATTAGAGGGAAATAACTCAATTTTGGTTTCATGAGGACATGCAACACCTTTACAGTGGGGGTATGTTGAGCCTCAAACCTGCACCTTCCTATACACCCTCTCAGCCTTATTTTTCCACTTACTTCATCCACCCAGTTGTTAAATCATTGCATTATAGTCTAAAAAGAACTTTTTATATGGTTTTCTGACTATGCTTATGATTGTTGTTTGGTTTAGTTTTTTTGTTCATGCAGCTGCGGAAACTCGTCAGTTTCCGCAGCCAGCACAGGTTTCCGCAGCCAGCACAAGATTCCGCAGCTAATTTGTTAAAATTTGTGCTACAAGTGTCCTATGAAGAAACGAGCTACATGGGCAAGCTCCAGGTGACGGATACATGGAACGTGTCCCTTCAAATCAACCAAATCATCCATGGAAGGCCACGGTCAACGAAGGTCAAAGACAAAGCCAACCAAAGAGTTCAATGGTGTCACGTCTTTATTTTGAGCACGTGAACATTACGTGGCACAGTCCTCAGCTTACGAAGACACCAGCACACCTGGAGATCATTCCCGTAACCTGAATCCAACAGCGACCACCCCGGAGATTTAATAGACATGATTACAGTTACACTAGATCTCGGCTGAAGGGATCTACGTGTCTTTGGCAACACAATCAATAGCGTAGGAGTTAGTTGGTTAAGTTTTAGCATTTTGGCATTATAAATAACGCGTCGATGAACGCTGTAAAGGAGCTTTTTGGATATGTGAATTCTGAATTGTTTATATATGTGAATTCTAAACTGTTAGTTATCACCCCACTGTTTTATATGTTGCTGTTTTAAATATATGAGAAGACTTTTCTGAGCTTATTCGTGTGACTACTTGTTGACTGGATGAAGTGGCAGAGGGCCCCTGTGCACTGAAGCCTTGTAAAGTTTCCATTTAGTTTTATTATATTTTTGTTTTTATAGTATTAACTTGTACATAACACACTGTTTCTTAACTCACTGCTGTTTATATTTTCACCTCTCTTTTCTTATAGTTGTCAATTGATCAGTGCTTTTCTGCATGTTTTCTTAGGTAGCCCGGGAAAATTTTCATCTTTTTGATAACTATTGGCATATGAGATCATCTTGTCCTTCCTGCTAACTTTCATTTTCTGAAGTTTAATTTCAGCACTGTCCTTTACAAGTTGTGATTTGCTTATTTTTTTCTTTCTGTTATTTAGATATCATACTACTCACCAGTTTATGGTTTCTTTCTATGGTCAAATGACTCTATCAGCAGGAAATCAGAATATTACTAACTGTAGTGTTATTTAGTTATCACATTGCTTAAACTTATTCATGGTTGCTTCCCACAAGGTAGATTGAGCTGAAGGGTAAAGGACCAGAAGAGTTCAAGTAGTGTGACTAGTTTTAATTTTTTGCCATTTAGATATCATATTGCTTGACTTGTTCATGATTGCTTCCCACAAGGTAGATTGAGCTGAAAGTTAAAGGATCTGAAGAGTTTAAGTAGTGTGAATTAGTTGCTTTGCTTTTAGTTTGAGTTGCTTTTAGTTTTTACTTTCTTTTCATTCAGCAGCAAGGATACTGGGCCATTGTCATTAGTTCACTGCTTGATGCATTTACTTCCTCTTAAGAATTGATTTCAGTTTAGTTGTTTTAAAGCTTTCTTTTTTAGCACTTTCAAGTTTGAGAAAATCACCTGTAGAAACCATCACCATCTATACTCCATACTTCACTTTCATCCTCGCCATCACACATTAGGGAAAGATAAATCCAAAAACAAACTAAAAAACTCAAAAAACGATAAAAGACTAAGGAAATGGTTATCTAGTACATATAGTACACTTCACTTCGTCAGTTTACGAACCCCGGGTTGACATTTTAATTAGCAATTTATATCACACTAAATTGACCAAACACTATGTTGCTAGCTAATGTTTTACTTGACTAGATTTGTAATTCTAATTCACAAATATTTCGATCTTTTCTTGCCTTAAATATATTTTTCTTCAATTAGTATTGGAAATACAATAAATTCGTGACAATCATATATACATGTGCATTTGTTTGGAATTTTTATTCAAATGGTTAATGTCTTTTTTTAGGAAAATAGAATTAACTTTGTTGCTTTAAAAAAATACAACAATTGCATCTATAAAATTAAAATACTGACTAATTAAGCATAATATCGAATTCTAGATATGGAACTTGATTTGATTAATATATTCATTATTCTCAATACTTGTATCATGACCATTTAATCATATTCTTGCTTTATTGTAAAACAAATTCCCCTTTTGTATAAACGGTAATATTGCATTATTTCATGTAAATTTACAAACATATGCCTTTCATACATATTTTATGTTTCTTTTTGCACATTTTTAGGTGCATGAAGTCTATAAGAAAATTCCCAACGAATTCATTTTGTTATGTTGTATTTGCTATATTATTTTTTGCATTGTGTTTTCCTTCTATCAATTTTCCAAATTCTATTAAAATGTAACATAGTTCTCTTTCCTCATATTGAAGTTGAAATAAAATACAATATGAATATAAAGGTTCGACAATAATTTTGGATCTCAGAGGTATGTTCCATGTGTAATATATTCTTAGTTCATGATTATCATGATTGGAATTTAAATTTGGATTGTGTAAGAAAATGGATATAAACTAAAGCATGATGCAAGATCTTTGTTTGCCAAGAAAAGCACCAATGTGACTTGATCCTCATAATTGTTAGTCTGGATGGATTCAAAGACAATGGAGAAAATTTTAGGGGTTGCATCAATTTGAGTAAAACCCATGGTTTCTACCTTATCTTCAATGTCAACTAAAAAATAATTAGAATCTTAGTTCCTCAAACAACTGCAATAATATTTTCACTTTGGAGAGTAAAGAAAAAAATAGCATGAACTATATGACAGAAACATCTCACCAAATTGGACTCTAATACTATGTAGTTCAAAACCATTGGCATCTCATAGCAAGATCTCTAAAACTATAGTGTGGAAACAATTTTCAATACAATTAGCTTGTGCTAGAACAATACATCGATCACAAGGCTTAAAGTTAGATGGGCTTGCATTTGATCCAAGTGGCATATCAACATATGGACTAGTGTACAAAGATTTTTCACATGTTAGAATGATGTAATCGTTGTATCTTCTTGAGAAACTAACACAAAAGAACTTTTTTGTGAATACAAAAATATGAGAAGAAACAAAACGCTTAAGAACTCATGCATCATGGAAACCAGAATATATACACAAGCCAATAGAAAATGAAATTAATTTATCAATTGAAAGTTTGAATACGCGAAGTTTATATGATCATATCAATGATATTGTACATGGTGAAGATCTAATGAGTGTTATGATCCTTTGTATCCAAGAAACACATGTAAAATTTCTATTGTCAAATAATGAATTGTGCAAATTTAGTTTCAACATATCAAATTGTCTTCATGGAGTACTTGCACAAAAGAAAACATAGACATCATACCAACCAAGAACATTTGTAATAACAAAATTGAACTTGTTTTATCAAATATCTATTCCCAATACTAAATATGCATAATAAATGTATATGTTGCGCCACTTCCATATGTTTGAGCAGTTATTGAAGAAATTGAAACAACAAAGGCACAATTCATGCCTAGTGATTATATTTTTATAATTATTGGAGATTTCAATATTGACATCAATTCAAATAGCAAACAAAGTAGACAATTATTAGAGTACATGCAATTAGAATGATTACAATAAGTCATAAGTAAGTTTATTCCCAAAAAAAATGATTATTGATCACAATAGAACAAATTTCCCCGTTGAACAATGTCATGTAAATATTTCACATTCATACTAGACTAGTCATGATGCAATTCATGCTTTACTACATTTTATGTGATTCTAATGGTGCATAAGCTATGCATTTTTTTTTAAAGTCATAAACTTCACTAGTTACTATCAATGTAGGACAATGAGTATTTGGAAAGCTTACCTATTTCATAGAGGTTGGAATGGTACACTTGTTTGTTTGTTTTAAGCTCAAGTCTGGAATGGAGAAGTAATTAATTTAACGGTGACAATGTAATAGGAAGTTAGATTGCAAGAAAACAATAGTTAATAACCTAATAAGTTTAGTTATCGTGAATACTTTTTTCTATTTTCCAGAGCATTCGACGTTTACTAAAGATGCAGAGTTTTAGTATAAATTATTATCATCATATTACTATGTGAGCATAGAATGTTAGAACCACTTTCCATCCTTTATTACAACGACGCTTCTTTGAGATCTAATGGCATAAGTTTTTTTGATAAGATGGTCTCAATGTATGTCGGGCTTCGACTAGCACATGGTTTTAAAATGGAGTTGTTGTCTCATGAGATTCAATGATCAAGATCTGTTTGATCTGATGGTTCAATAATATATCGTGCCCCAACTAGCATAAATGCTAAAACAAATTTGTGTTCTTTATAAATCCAACGTCGATTAAGGGTAAATTCTTTGCTACTTGTTGTAAAGTGGAGGTCGTGTTATGGATCCGCGAATCATATCTTACAAATGTAGGAATTTGTTGTCTCTCGCTTCTCGTTATATTATTTTCACAATTTCCTCATTTCAATCCTAGAGGGTGGGGATGGAATTTTTTGCATGCTCCCATCATACTCCCACCATCTATTGCATGCCCCCACTGTAGCTATATTATTACTGCGTCGATATTTTTTTCTTGAATATATGTTTATGCTTGTTTTGTTTAACATATTTTCTCAATCATGGATTCTTTTCCTACAAGGAGCTAAAATTTCTTCTTAAAATAATTGGCATTTTAGAGTCGACGATCAAAACAATCTAAGAGCATAAGACAAGAAGGTAAATGTAATTGTTCTAACATGTTACGATAACTTGGTCACTTGGAAGTAAGTCTTTTGCTTATAATATATCTTATTGTGTGTTTTCTATGGTGTCATAACATTTAAAATCTCTTTTCAAAAAATAAAAAGGATAATTATATTGTGCTTTCACTAGTTACATGTAGATGAAAGTTCCAATCGCTATCATTGATTGTAAATTAGATCTACGAGATTACCAATATCTAAGTTTGGATAAGGTAATGATGTGGATCACGTATCAATTTTGAGATTATCACCAAGTAGGGGAATTCAACACTAAATTCACCAACAACAATATTGTCCACTCCCAAACATCGGTATGTATCAAATGTCAATTCTGGAAAGGTTAGAAATTAAGAAACAAGTCCAGGAATTGTTAGATAAAGATGTAGTTTGTCCCTCTACTTCGCCATGTGGTTCATCAATTGTTTTGGTACCCAAGAAAGATGGAACCTAACCCATGTGTGTAGATTATCGAGCTTTGAATAAAATAACCATAAAGAATCAATACCCACTACCCATAATAGATGATTTGCTAGAGCAGTTGAAGAATGAAAAATATTTCACTAAATTAGACTTGAGAAGTGGATATCATCAAGTTAGAATAGCTGAGGAGGATATTTGGAAGACTGCTTTTAAAACCAAACAGGGATTGTTTGAGTGGTTGGTTATGCCTTTCGGTCTTTGGAATTCTCCAGCTACATTCATGAGAGTTATGAATGATGTTTCAAGATCCTTTCTTGATGAGTTTGTAATTGTCTGTTTAGATGATATTTTGATATTCAGCAGATCACGAGAAGAGCATGTCAAGCATGTGAGGAAAGTGTTGGATGTCTTGAAAAAGGAACATTTATTTCTAAAGATGTCTAAATGTGAATTCGGGAAAACTTCTTTAGTGTATTTGGGCCATAGAGTTGGAGGAGGTGAGATGAAGATTGACCCCTCTAAAGTTTCAGTCATTCTGAATTGGCCAATACCCAAATCAGTCACAGAAGTAAGGAGTTTTCTTAGAGAAGCGCAGCATTGGAGGAAGTTCATTGCCAATTTCTCTTCCATAGCAGTTCCACTACATGCTTTGACCAGCGTAAAGGTTGTCTTCCAGTGGGGAGGAAAACAACAAAAAGCATTCGATGCTTTAAAACAAAAGATCATTTCAGCCCCAGTTTTAGCATTGCTAGATTTGAAACAACCATTTGAAATACAAACAGATGCAAGTGACTATGCCATGGGTGCATTTCTTTTACAGCATGGTCAGCCCATTTCATTTCATTCTGATATTTTTAATGGTGTTGTTATTAACTATCCTACATATGATAAAGAGCTTTATGCATTGGTGCAAAGTGTGAAGAAATAGAAGCATTATTTAATGGGAAAAGAAACCATTATTCACATTGATCATTAACCTTTGCAATATCTGCAATCTCGAACGAAATTGCAGAAATCAAGGCACTTTTGTTGGATGGGATTCTTACAGAAATTCCACTTGGTAATGAGGTATAATAAAGGTATTTATAACAGAGTTGCTGATATGTTTTCTAGATTGGTTTTTAATGTAGCCATTTTACTCAAGAATCATTATGTTTTGCCTGAAAGTTATGTTGAACAATGCACACATGGTGTTGACTTTCAAGTGGTATATTCAAACTTGAGTCAAGGCCACCAAGTTGAGGAATTAGACTACCATGTACATGATAATCTGTTGTATCATTTGGGAAAACTTTGTGTTCCATAGGGAGAGAGAGTAAATGTCACAAGGGAAGCGCACACTTCTCTTATTGTTGGACATTTCGGTGTAAGTAAAACAATAGAAAATCTTTAGAGGTATTTTTACTGGCCTCGTATGTTTGAAAGTGTGTCGCGTTTTATCAGAGGTTGTTCATTGTGTGGAGTCAGTAAGCCTAGTAATAGGAAACTAGGATTGTACACACCACTTCTAGTGCCTTCACGTCCATGGGAGAGTATTTCTATGGATTTTGTAGGAGGCGTTCCTTTATCAAGAAAAGGTCATGATTATTTGTATGTAATTGTGGATAGGTTCAGCAAGATTTGCATATTAATGCCTTGTAAAAAACAAATTACAGCTGAACAAAAAACTCAACTTTTCTTTCAAAATGTATGGTTTCATTTTGGATTGCCTACTTCTATTGTAAGTGATCGTGATTCCTGATTTGTTGGGAATTTTTGGTCAAGTTTATGGAACTTGATGGACACCAAGTTGAAGAAAAGTACAACCTTCCATCTGCAAATAGATGGTCAAACTCGAGTGATTAATAGGACAGTAATTCATTTTCTAAGAGGATATTGCAGCAAACATCCTAAGTTGTGGGATGAATAGTTGCATTATATTCAGCATGCTTACAACCGAGCAAAACACTCTTCTACTCTAACTTCGCCTTTTCAGGCATGTCTTGGTTATTTTCCTAAATCGCCTTTGGATTTAATCTTTGAGAAAGATGTAATTGTAGATGGACATAGTGACATAGACAAAGCAAAGAAATTCATTGAGCAAATTCAGTTGATTCACCAAATAGCTCAAGAACAACTAGAAAAGAGTTAAGGTAAATATAAGGCAAGGCATGATAAGTATCGTGTGGATCATCAGTTTCAAGTAGGTGATGAAGTTTGGCTATACATTAGCAAGGAAAGGCTTCAAGGTGAAGGTAAAAAGTTGAAACCAATCCGTTATGGTCCATTTAAAATTCTGGAAAAGATTGGTAATAATGCTTTCAAGCTTGATTTTCCTTCATATATGAAAATTTATTCTGGTGTTAATGTTGAAAATTTGAGATTGTATGAGCCTCCTTTGATTGAATATCAAGGAGAAAGTGTACAGATTCAATCAAATGAAGATTTTTCTCCAGAATTTCTTGATGAGCTTCAGCAAGACACCATACTTAACAGAAGAACGAGGTCATCAAAGAGGGGAAATGTTGATTATCTTCGAGTGGGTCTCAAAGGTACAAATCCATCAAAGGCCAAATGGATTGAAGGGGGTGTTGTATAGGTAAATCCCCTCTACGGATAGAGGCGAT
Source organism: Pinus taeda (assembly GCA_000404065.3). Classification (NCBI taxonomy): domain Eukaryota; kingdom Viridiplantae; phylum Streptophyta; class Pinopsida; order Pinales; family Pinaceae; genus Pinus; species Pinus taeda. Next base: position 5,557 of record APFE030069106.1, on the reverse strand, counting down.
CCCTACTAGCCCAACAGGGGTCTAGCAACAATCGAACAATGCTACACCGCAGGTTCCTAGTTGTAATTAACAAGTGGGTGAGAATAACCTACTTGGATTCCAACGCTTGTTTGTCAAAGAGATATTCCTCTCGCTCTTTCGCTCCAGCCGATCACAATTCCCCGCTATCCTCGCGGATGAATACCTGCACAAGCAAAAGAGAGCAAACAAAAGCATAAAATCTACTAACAACAACTATGTATCGGTCAGGAAAGATACAATTTGTATTAATCAATCATTGAACAAATGTAAATGGAACCATAAGAGTAGTCATCTATCTTTATTAACAAAAGTAGAGTAAGGTACAACCGGTGTCCTGATGCTGAGTCCTTCCCTAGAGGGTCCAGCCAGCATATCTTCCAAGCATTCACCTTTGGAACAAATCTCCCAAGTCAAAAGGTCTCTCTCTCACATACAAGGCAACAAGCTCATGACCTTTCTCAAGCTCAAAACAATCCTCACACAACACACCAAAGCCTACAAAGAGCAGCACTAAATGCACAAAGAATTCCTCAATCAAAGTCTCTATGTCCCAAACTCAAAAAACTAGTTGCTCATGGGGCAATGGTGGAGGCTTATAAAGGAGAAGGAGTCTCCATGAATAGGCAAAGGATGAGCTTTCCCCCACAATAGGTGGATGGTCAGTCGAACAGACATGCCAGAGAAAGAATGGCGACCTCAACAATGCTAACAACCAGTTCTGGAGGGATCTGGAAGGCTGGTTGTTGGAAAAAATTCGCCCAAACAGGATCAACGCGGAAAACCCGTGAACTGCCGCGCTGACATCGCAAACCGATGTAGAAGAGGTCTGGTCAGCGCGAAAAGGACAAACGGAGGAAGCGTTGTTCGTAGAAATGGGACCAGCGCGGAAAAGACGTGTGCTTCCGCGCTGGCAGCGCAACAACAACACTAGCCTCCGCCTGTCAGTGTGGTTATTTTATTAACAGTCGCGATGATCCATTTAACTTAGGCAAAGAGGGTTCTTTAGCCATTTTTGAGGAGCATGAGTATAGGTGAATGTGGTTTATAGCACAGTAGGGAGACTGACATGATGGCAGTGACATTTTACTGTGTAACAGGGGTAAGGTGAGGGAAAAGTAGCCTCATATGTTCAATAACTAAATATAATCTTTTGGGGTCCAAAAGGGTTCCAGTGGGGAGGAGTGATCAGGTGTTCAAAATTATGCTCAAAAATCAAAGTGTCATAATTTTTTTAAACTTGGTTGTAGATCAAAGAGCTGGTCGTCCTAAATCCAATGGTGTGAATGGCACTTAAATCCGAGCTTGTATGTAGAAGTTAGAGCAAGTCAAAGTTCAAGTTTGACTTGTCTACATGGCAGGATTGGATGAGGTGGAAAAGCCCTCCAGCGAATGAGGAGGCATCAAGTGGCAGGGTGCCATTGACCCCCACATATCGCAAATTGCAGTCGCAGGCAAGAAGGTGTTTGAAATCAGCCCATGCACAGACAGGTTGCGATGTGATCTAATCGCAATCACATATCATAGGTGGACGAGTAATACAGAATCGGCCCCTGATGAAACCCGATTGCGTTGTGATTTATCGCATATCGCAATCGTAGAAAAGGGTTGTGTTTGTGATCTGAATTGGATCCATAAAATACTGTCAAAGAACCATGATTGTATCAGGTCGGGACAAATCTCTAAAGAATTCAGAAACCACAATCAAAAACACCTTGAACCAGTGGCAATGGCAACCAACGTGGAACGACAAGGACCTTGGTCAAAGCACGTTGACCGACGCCCATGGGGACTGCGCGGGAGGTCAAAGTAGCCCCTGGATCCCTGGATCGGGAAAAGGAGGTGGATTTTGATGCGCGATTAGCGGACCGAGCGCGCTGACCGAGGCCCATGGACACTGTGCGGAAGGTCAAAGTAGCCCCTAGGAGCCCCGGATCGAAATCCGCCTCCTTTTCTCGATTCGGGGCTCCTAGGGGCTACTTTGACCTCCCACACAGTCTCCATGGGCCTCGGTCAACGCGCTTTGACCGAGGTCCTCGTCGTTCCACACTGGCTGCCATTGCCACTGGTTCAGGGTGTTTTTTATCGCGGTTTCTGAATTCTTTAGAGATTTGTCCCGACCTGATACAATCATGGTTATTTGACAGTCTTTTATGGATCCAATTTGGATCACAGCCTTCCCACTGAAAAAGTTTTTGGACCAATAAAAGTTGGTTTTCTTTCAAGCATCGACTAAATGAGGATATTGTTGTCTCACTTTTCGAATCTCAATCCACTTTGCACTGCTCAGCTTCGAACCTTTGAGTCCAAGTCTGAGGTACTCAACATCTCCCCTGCACGTCATCCTCACCTTCCTATCCAAGACTATGTCTTCCTTCAATTCATTAAGATATTCAGGTAGTAGATCATCAATAGAAGGCAATTGACTTTGCTCTTCAGGATCCTCAATCATTGAAGGTTCAAACAATCTCAAGCAATCTGCATTTACGACTGAGTAGATGTGCATGTAAGTTGGTAGATCAAGGCGAAAAGCATTTTCACCAATCTTCTCAAGTATCCTAAAAGGTCCATATCTAATAGGATTTAGCTTTTTACCTTCACCTTGCATCCTGTCCTTGCTGATATATAGCCAGACTTGGTCTCCAACTTGAAAACTATGCTCCATCCGATGCTTGTCATGCTTAGCCTTGTATTTGGCTTGGCTCTTTTCCAGTTGTTCCTATACTACCTAGTGGATGTCCTGGATCTATTCAATGAACCTAGTTGCCTTGTCCACATCATTGTGTCCATCAACCATGGTATCTTTACCAAAGACAAAATCCAAAGGAGACCTTGGTATGAACCAAAACAGGTCTCAAAAGGAGATCTCTGTGTAGAAGAGGGTTTGGCTCTATTGTAAGCATGTTGCACATAACACAAGTGTTCATCCTAAAGCTTAGGTTGTTTGCTACAATATCCCTTGAGTAACTAGATCACTGTCCTGTTAACTACTTCTGTCTGGCCATCAATTTGTGGATGAAAAGTGGTGCTTTTCTTTAGTTGGTTGTCCATTAGTTCCCATAGACTTGACCAAGACTTCCCCACAAATCTGGTGTCTCGATCAGATACAATAGAAGTGGGTAATCCAAAATGAACCCATAAATGTTCAAAGAATAATTTTGCAGTTTGTTCAGCTGTAATTTGTTTATTACAAGGTATCGGAATACACATTTTGTTGAACCTATCCACAACCACATATAGATAATCATGGCCTTTCCTAGATTTAGGTAGTCCTCCAACAAAATCCATGGAAACACTTTCCCAAGGGTGAGAAGGAACTGGTAAAGGAGTGTACAAGCCTAGTTTTCTATTGATGGGCTTGCTTTTAGCACACATAGTACACCTTCTTACATATCTAGAGACTGTCTCATTCATTTTCAGCCAATAACAAAATCTTTGCGGCTGTGCAACTGTTTTACTTACCCCAAAGTGACCTGATATCAGAGAAGTGTGTGCCTCTCTAATTATCTTTACTCTCTCGGTTTGTGGTATGCAGAGTTTCCCACAATGATATAAGAGTCAGTCCTTCACATGATAGTCCAATTCTTCTACCTTTTTGCCTTGACTCAAAGTTTCATATACATCTTTAAAGTATATATCTTGAGCATATTGTTCAATGTAACTTTCATGTAGTACATAATTATGCTTAAGTATAGTAGATGCATTTATAATGGGTCTAGATAACATGTCTGTAACTTTGTTGTGTATGCCCTTTTTATACCTGATGACTAGATGAAACCGTTGTAGAAAACCCATCCATCCGTAATGCCTTGATTGCTGCAACTTAGTTTGGGAGTGTAGATATTGAAGTGGTTGATGATCAGTATGTATTACTGTCTCTTTGCCCATTAAGTAATGTTTCCACTTTTTCGCACTCTGAACTAATGCATACAATTCTTTATCGTATGTAGGATAGTTAACTATTGCAGGATTAAAAGTATCAGAATGATAACATATGGGTTTACCGTGCTGTGTCAGCACTGCTCCCATGTCATAGTCACTAGCATCTGTTTGGATTTCAAATGGTCTTTGTAGATCAGGTAGTGCTAGTACAAGTGGTGTACTAATCTTTTCTTTCAAGGTGTCGAAGGCTTTCTTATGTTTGTCTCCCCACTGAAACACCTTGTTCAATCCTGTCAAAGCATGTAAGGGAGATGCAATTGAGGAAAAAATAGAAATGAACTTCTTCCAATATTGCGCTACTCCTAAGAAGCTTCTCACTTCTATAGCAGACTTGGGTTTAGGCCAATTTACAATGACTACCACTTTAGAGGGATCTATTTTCAATTCACCTCCCCCTACTATATGACCTAAATAATTTAGAGATGTTTTGCCAAATTCACATTTTGAGAGTTCAACGTAAAAATTTTCTCTTTTCAAAACATCTAATGTCTGCTTAGCATGCTTTAAGTGTTCTTCCCACATTTTACTAAAAATCAGAATGTCATCTAGATAGACAATAACAAAATCATCAAGAAAAGGTCTGAGTACTTCATTCATTAATATCATGAAAGTAGCAAGGGCATTGGTCAAGCCAAAAGGCATAACCAGCTACTCATACAATCCATGCTTTGTTTTGAAAGCAGTTTTCCATGCATCTTGCTCTGCAACTCTGACCTGATGGTATCCACTGTGCAAATCCAGCTTGGTGAAATAAACAGCTTTATTCAGTTGATCTAAAAGATCATCTATGTGAGGAAGGAGATAATGATTTTTTATTGTTATCTTATTCAGTGCTCGGTAGTCAATGCACATTCTCCACGAGCCATATATCTTCCTCACCAAAATGATTGGTGACCCACATGGTGATGTGCTAGGCCTGATGAATCCCTTCTCGAGCAACTCCTGCACCTGCTTCTTGATTTCAACATTCTCTAAAGAAGACAACATGTACATCCCAATGTTAGGCAATGGAACATCTTGCTGCAAAATAATATCATGTACTATTTCCTTTTTGGGTGGCAGAACTTTAGGTTCCTGAAACAGGACATCATACTCTAAAACAATGTTTTCAGCTTCGCATTACAGCCCTCAAATACATTGGTTTTATCAGTTTTTTTTTCCTTTACAACCATTAGTAATAATTGTTTGCATGAATTTATCATTCTTTTCATCTGCCCATAATTTATGAGAGTATAATTATTCTTGAGCTTGCGAGCACTTACAAAATATTCGATTCCATCTTTAACAAGTAGATACGTGTTCTCAGCTCTATAGAAAATAGCCTTTCTAGCATACAAGTAAGGACTTCCTAAAACAATTCCACATATATCCAAAGGAATTATGTCTAACTCAACCTCATCTACAAATGCTGACCCAAAAGAAAACTTGAGTTTGCACTGTCTAGTCACTTGTAGTTGCGCTTTATCATTCAAGCATCCTAATGGGTATGGTTTCTTGTGATGTGTAGTTGCTAATCCCAATTTCTTTACAATTGCTTCAGAAATTAAATTTACTTGTGAGCCACTATCAAACAAAGTATCAATCTTTTGATGTTTGG
>APFE030069105.1:74057-195899 GCA_000404065.3 Pinus taeda | reverse complement strand
CAATATGGTTTGATCAACTGTTAAGTAAAGGATTTCCCAACCCAGGTGAATGAAAGTGTCGTGTTCAAGAGTGGTTAAAAGTATGAAAAACAGACTCACTTTTCTCTCTTTTCCCCCACCATTTCTGGCAAGTACCTCTTTATTTTTTACAAGCTTGAGGAGGATAACATATGCTTGATTATAAGCTCATCCTTCAGATGAGTCCAACTTAGTTTAAATTCGAACCCTAAGAAGGAGTGGTCCGTTCCTATTTGTAATTGAACAGGTCCTTTACTGTTAAATTTTAACGAGTCCAGTATAGGAGAAACTAGGCATTTTTCAATTTTAGAGAGTTTGAAAAAACTTAAGAAGACTCTAGGGTTGACCTTTTTTGTAAATTTGTGTCTCCCAAGCCCGAAAAAGCATAAAATAATACTTGAGAGAACTGCTTGATCTTTACGACCAAGGAGTACTTTTCGTAATTAGTGCCTCTGATCTGAAAAAGTAAAAAAGTGATCAATGACACGTCGTTTTATGACCAATATCGAATTTGAAACGACAAAAATCTGACAATCTTTTCATGTCTTTATGGTCAGAAAAGGGTTGTAAGAGGACCGTCTTTTTAGTTCCGTTTTAACGAGTTTAAAAAGAAAAACTCGGCAATCTTTTCATGTTTTAGGAGTCAGAAAAGAGCTTAAATGTGACTCTAATGGTTTTTTGTTGAAAATGATTGATTTCACCTGAAAATCCGTTATCCTGAACAAAAACTCAAACATTACTCATACCTGTTTAATAATAGGTTAAAATGTCGCAAAAAACACCTTTTTAAAGTGAAACATAAACAAATTTAGAATTTATTTCCCAAAAAAACTTACAAAAATGACTTTTTACCATTCATTTTTACCATTTGAGATTTGGGTGAGAAAAAAGGGCTTTTGACCAGAAACTTCCCGCGAAGATTGCGGAAAATCCGTCCGTCGGAATCGAACGTTGTCTCCTCCAGGTAATCCACATCATCCTACTCTTCATTTTTGTCCATTTAAAATTGTTTTTTAGGGTTTAAATTTTGTTTTTAAGAGGTTTTTAGGTTTAGAAACCCGCGCGCGGGGGCCCGTAGGTTTACCACAGGGGACCTGCGTACCCTGACTTTTTTGCAATGGACAAAAGTCGGGGTTTGCGCCTGCCGTGAAGGCAAGGTGCGGTCCTACGCGCTGTCTCTAACAAGGGGGTGCGTACCCCGTGCATAGGTTTTTAAACCCTAACTAACTCAAATTTTGCCCAAAAATCAATTTTGCATATTCTAATTCACCTTTTTACTTAATGTAGGGTATACATCATGCTTGATTGGCGAGAACGGGAGCATGAGGATGTGGATCTTGCCACGATGAATCATCAACCTTCGATTGATGCATTGAAGGCATGTGGCTTGTACAAGTTCTGGGCCATACCTGGCATGAGGGCCCAGGTGGACTTTTTGCAGTGGCTGGTTGATAGGTGGAGTATACAGGACCAGTGCTTCTTTATTGGTGGCCACCAGCTCGAAATCGATCCGGCTGACATATATTTTTTGACTGGTTTGCCTAGGAGGGGTGAACATTTGACTCTATTTGGGCTAGGGCAGGTGGCCAGTCTGTTGATAGCCTCTGGCTAGAGTTTTTCAACCAGACCCGAGACGAAGGGATAGATATCAAAACCATATCCCTTCTTGAATTCATGGTTATTGCGTTTACAGTTACCAGACTTTGCGGGAGTGCAGCGCTACACGTTGCCACTGGATCCCAGATGTGGATGGCAGTTGATTGCTTTTGAGGCACCATTTTCAATTGGTGCGATGCTGTGTTGGCTAATGTGAAGGGCCCAGTGACTAGGGCCAAGAACGGATAGCTGAAGACCTTTGGTTATGGTGCTTTAGTTGTGAGTTTTGTCTGGAGAGGGTTCCGATGTTGGTCCCACAACAGCTTACTGTTGGAGTTGGGCTTCCTCGAGAGCCCAAACTGATGTGATGGGTTGCAGTTATGGCCCGTCATCCTGATGAGGGGACCGAGGTCGTTCGGTTCAAACCTGAGTGTTTCCAATGGTTGGAAAACCAGGTTTTTGCTATTTAGGACTTTCCTTATGCTGGGGTTGATTTTCGTGGTGACCTAGACATGGCTCTTCCTCCAGGAGAGCAATGGGATGATTCAGGTGAAATCATTTTCAACATTTTCCTAATTTAATTTTTTGTTGTTTTTATCTCGTCCCAAAATTGATAGTAAAAGTTTCAAATGCAGATGTGGGCCCATGGCGACCAGCTGCTCTCCGGCCTTACGAGAGGAGACAACCAGTTGCAGCGGCTCTAGCCCCATAGGATGAATTAGCAGAGACCTTGGCCGAGTTGGAGAGCCATTTAGAGCGCTTGACAGGGGACATGTCCGAGACCAGTATAGATGACATTCCTCATCGACTTCAGTGTTATGTGATTGGGGTCCTAGGACCTTTTAGGAGGTTCCTTTGTAAGGTGGCTCGTGCAGTGGTTTCTTATCGAGATTATCACCAGTGATGGGATGATCGCCTATTGTAGTCACATATGACATTTTTGCTTTTTTGTACTTATCATTTTTGCCGATCATAAGGTTGTTTTTTTCAACTATGATCGAGGACGATGTATTTATTTTTGACACCACTCTATATATATGATATCGTTATTTACCATCTTCTTGTTAACACTGTTATGGAATGTTTTTTAAATTTACCTTTGTATGATTATTGCACATGTCTACTTTAACATTTGAGAAGCAATTCATCTGTTTAATGAGTTTCAAGATTCTTGGGAATATGCTGATTATTCAATATAGTCAAATTTCATGTTCCAAGAGACGCACTTCTCAAAAATAATCTTTAATTAAAACTGGATTTCTAATGGCGTATTACTCTATTAAGTTGTAATACAACGAGTTCAGAATTCTAACCTCACTATCAAACTCCGAATCCCAAATGAAATAGATTCAGATAATAACTCAATCACTGCACTATACTCTGCAATGTTGTTTGTTGTTTGACCAAGGCTTACCCCATGCATAGATACCAACTCCACAGAAACCTACAAACTAAGATTGTTACCCTGTATGGAGGGGACACTTGGAAAGAAATTCGTGATCTCGAGAAAACAAGGGTTAAAATACAGAGAAAGGAGGCAGATCTGTACTTCCTCAAACAATGCCGGGATTCTGAGCAAGTCCTGATGATGAGTCTTGGTATAGGCTCGAAACGTCGACAAAAGAATGGAAAACATTGTGGATCATCTGAATTCAGCTTCTCAAAAACCACTCCACAGAAACCTACAAACTAAGATTGTTACCCTGTATGGAGGGGACACTTGGAAAGAAATTCGTGATCTCGAGAAAACAAGGGTTAAAATACAGAGAAAGGAGGCAGATATGTACTTCCTCAAACAATGTCGGGATTCTGAGCAATTCCTGATGATGAGTCTTGGTATAGGCTCGAAACGTCGACAAAAGAATGGAAAACACTGTGGATCATCCGAATTCAGCTTCTCAAAAACCACTCCACAGAAACCTACAAACTAAGATACCAACTCGTCAGAGGGTGAATAGATAACCCAAGCTGTGAAAGAAATATTCCGTGTACTACGACAAGCACCATCAGTGAAACCAATGTATGTTTGGAGAGGCGTCGACATCTGCGACATCAAACGTAAAACCAAGATAAGCAGGAATAACAATGAAAAACTCACTCTTTAAGCTAAGCACACTTTTTAATCTAAAACACACCAACTAAAAGGAAAACTAACCTAACTAAAAAATCTCCACACTTGTTTTAAGCATAATACCTCTTCAAGTAAAGACCATTCCTGGGTTTACCTAAAGAGACCTCGTCAAAGTCTACCAATTCATAGGCCCCTTTCGCTAGCTTTCGCTTGACAACATAGGGACCATGCCACATAGGCACAAATTTTCCAGCGCCTAATTTATCATTTTCCTGATCGTACAATAAGACTAGGTCTCCTTCTGAAAAATTTCGAGGGGTCACATTTCGATCATACTGAGCTTTAATACGTTTTGCATGAGTTTCGATCGCTAATGCATTATCACGTCGATTCTCATCTAGCTTAGCCAAGTATAACAAACGTCTTTCCTCTTCGGAAGTGGCTGGAAGTAACTCGATGGCCATTTGCAATGATGGGATTTCGCACTCAATGGGTAACACAGCTTCCAGACCATAAACTAGTTGGAAATGAGTGAACCCTGTTGATGTTTTTACTGAGGTTCGATACGCCTAAAGCACTGAAAATAGCATGTTATGCCAATTCGACCGGTGAATCCCAATGATTCGTCAAATCATGATGACTAGAACTTTGTTGATGGCTTCAACCAGACCATTAGCTTGTGGATAATAAGGAGTTGAACTATCGTGACGCAAGCCAAGCTGGCCTATAAGTTCAGTCATCATAACGTTTCGAAAATGATGCCCATGATCAGTGATAATCGCTTGTGGAACACAAAACCTAGCAATTATATGATTGAACACGAAAATCGCAACTGTTTTGCCGTCTACCTCAAATGTAGGCATTGCCTTGGCCCACTTGGTAAAATAGTCTACCGCAAGGTTGATATACGCATACCCCCCGACCGAGTGAGGGTTACATGTAATAAAATTGATACCCCATTTGGAAAAAGGACCAATGACAATTAGAGGGTGGAGAGGAGCAGGTGGAGAGTGTATCTTTCGATCAAAAATTTGGTAGTTGTGGCATTTTCGGACCTCGTTAATACAATCTTTAAACATAGACGGCCAGAAGTAGCTAGTGCGCAATATCTTTTGGGCTGTGGCATACCCAGATATATGACTGCCACACGCTCCAGAGTGACAGTCATTCAGAACCCTTTCAGCTTCCTCATGAGTTAAACAACCTCGAAAAACAGAGTCCGCCCCATGACGATAAAGAGTATCTCCAATAATTTGGAATTGTTGGGACCAAAATCGTATTTTTTGACGTTCTGACCTTGAAATTTCTAGCCAAAAGGATTGGGTTTGGAGATAAACGATGATATCCCCATACCACGGATCTAAAGTGCTGATTAGAAACAAGGATTCATCCGCAATGGACTCCTCCGCCACAGCTTCCGTGTCAGCACACGGGAAGTCACACATTAACTCCGTAAAAACTAAATATTTCTTTGACTTAGACTTTTCAAATTCCAAGTCGAACTCCTGTAGGATCACAATCCATTTGGAGTACTTGCCCCCTAGCAATTTCTTGGTAAAAATATAGATCATAGTGTTGCAATCAGAAATTACTGTAGTTTTACGTAGTAAAATGTAATGACGAAAATGTTGGACAACTTGAACAGCTAGCAATGCCAATTTCTCCACATGTGAGTATTTTAGCTCAGTTGGATTTAAAGTTCGACTAAGGTAATATATCACATGTTGAGTACCGAATTCATCTTCCTGAACTAACACCATTCTGATGGTGGAATGGGAGGCGACGAGATACAAGAGGTAATCCAGGTTGTAGTTGGGAGGATGTAATAACGGTGCATGGGTCAACGCGTGTTTTAGTGCATCAAAAGATTTCTCAGCTATCTCATCCCAAAAGAATGGAGTATTCTGTTTCAACAACTGGGTAAAACCCTTTGTGATCTCGGTGTAGTTAGGAATGAATCGATGTAAAAAGTTTGCTTTCCCTTGCAAACTTTGGAGTTGGTGAAGACTCGAAGGAGGAGGCAATTTGGCAATGGCTTCAACCTTCGAGGGATTGACGCAAATACCGACTTTCGAAACAACAAACCCTAGTAACCGACCCGTTTCTATACAGAAAACACACTTGTGTGGATTCAACCTAACCCGATAATGCCTACACCTCATAAAGATTGCTCGTAAATGAATGAGATGATCAGCTCGATGTAATGAATGAGCAGGGAAATCATAGAGATAGGGTTGCACAATGTGCTTGATATCATGAAAAGCATAAGACATGGCCCTTTGAAAAGTTGCCCTGGCGTTCTTGAGCCCAAAATGTAATTTTCAATAAGAAAATGTCCCCCATGGACAAATGAAAGCCGTTTTTGGTTGATCAACAGGTAGAATATTGATTTGATTGTATCCGGAAAAACCATTCATGAAGGACAATATTTCACTGCCGGCACAATCATCAATAATTTGATCGATATAGGGAGTTGGGTCATTGTCCTTTGGACAGGCTCGATTAATGTCCCTATAATCGATACATATTCTTATTGTCCCTTGCTTTTTGTTAACAGGAACAATATTCGATACCCAATCCGTTAACGGAATCAGATAAATGAAACCTACTTTGAGTAATTTTTCAACTTCTGCTTTAATTGCAACAGATTTTCTTGGGTGGATCTGACGCAAATGTTGCCGGATGGGTTTAGCATCCGGGTAAGTTTTGATTTCATGAAAAACAATTGCGGGGTCAATTCCTGGCATTTCCTCATATGACCAAGCAAACACGTCGTGAAATTCTTGAAATAGGGCCTTATATGTTTGAATTTCATCTTCCGTACAAGCGGCACCTATATGAATGTTTTCAACAATTCCAGGCTTAACCAAAATGTCAATAAGAATAGTTCGAGAAATATTTCCCAAGTTTAACTCTGAACCAGGATTTTTCATTGGATTCTGAGCTTCCTTGACATATTCAGTCGTAAAAATTGATGAAAAATCATTTTCAAAACGATCACTCTCGGGTAAAAACGAAGATCTATGATGAAGATCTTCCCATGGTAAATCATCGACACATAGGATTTCACGAATTTGCTCATCAGTGTGAACAAGTTCAGAAAACTTTATTGAATCCGAGTTTGATGTTGAAAGTGATTCCTCATGGACCACATTCATTAAGTCAATTTGGGTTGAAGATGTGTCGGAAAGCGATTGCACGGCCTGATATGTAATTTCATATGGACTCAAAGGCATAACATTACCAAATGAGTCTATCTCAGATTCAGAAGGTACGATCCAAGGATCATCATAAAAAATGGTGTCTGACAAAATCATATGAATGGTTGCAATAGAAGATGATGCGTTGATAGGAGGAAAAGGAAAAGTTCCCAGTAAACTGACATCTTTAACTAGTCCTACTCCAACATCTTTATACGGGATAGTCGTTTTACCGACATGCTGAATGCTTTCAGAAGAGGCTGGGTCGGATGAAAAGTAAGTCAACTGGTCTATGGTTATGATATTTCCATTATGAGGGAATTTTATAAGCCGAAAGACCAATGAAACGACAACTGTCATAGTGTAAGACCAACTACGACCCAAGAGAAGGTTGTAATCTAGAGGGGCATCAACCACCTCCACATCTAGATTAATGGTTTTTCCTTCAACCCCTATAGGTAGATCCTGTAGAATGCCGAACGGATGGAACCCATGGCCATCAAAGGCCTTTAGAATTGTCGGGGATTGATTTAGTGAAGGAGAACCAAGCGATCTTCAACAATGTATCGACATAATGCACGTTGAGGCTCCCTTGTCAATCACAGTCCTATGAACAGGTCTGTTTTTTACTATCACTGGAATCTGGACAGCCATTTGATGGGGTAGACGGTGTACTATTTTCTAGATCGAAAATTATAAGGTTCGAGTCCTGAACGTCAACAGCTCCTATAGTCGACAAAAGTAATTTACGCTGTGCTGAACATGATTGTAGCACTTCCAAAGCCGACATTGCTGAAGGTGAAACAGCTAAATCTTCAACAATGTTATAGTTCTGAGCTACTCTCGCATGTGGATTGAAAGTTGACTTTCGAAGTATACCCTTGGCGAGCGGTTTGATTACTAAGTCTGGATTAGGTTTCTCGATCTGTAGCAGATCGGAACCGAGAGCTGAGGTTGATGGGTTAGAATGAGAAGATTCTGCTTCTTTACCATCAACAGGACTTTTACTTCCATAATCATGCGATCGAGTCACAATCCTAACATGGGACATCATCAGTATGGGTTCCTCGTTGGCATTTGAGGAAGAACCTATCATCTTACTGTCTTGATTTGGAAAAGGATCCTTCAAAACAGCAGGAGTTTGGGAACGTTTGACAATTTTCGCAACCTCTGCATGATGAGTGCAGTCTCTTGTAAAATTCTCTTCGTCACAAATGAGACAAGGATAACGAGGTTTGCATTTTTCATTAGTTGATTCCACTTTTTCTAGTTTCTCCTTTGAATTCTTATCTATTTTATTCTTCTTCTTCCCTTTCTTCTTACCATCGGATTTTGATTTGGCTATAGATGACTCTAGAACATGAATATCGGTGGAGAGTTTCGTGGAAGAATCTCCTGTCGGGGAATTTGGCAAGGTTATGATAGGAGAAGAATTATTGGAAGACTTCTTCTTACTTTTGGTATTAACCATACCAATCATACCATCAGTGGCATGAGACCCTGAAGGAGCTGTAGCGATTTGATTTTTCTTTGGAAGATCGGGGATTTTCTCGTGTAATGTACCTGACTAAGTATAAATTAAGTCAAGGTACTATGCTTGAGCAATTACTTGCTCCTCAGTAACGACTCTGGCCTTAGCTACATCCTCAGTGATCTTGGGCAATAAAGATTTTACAAACCACTCAGCTAAGATCTGATTCGGGATAAAAAATTTCACTAAACGCCGTTGACGTCTCCATTCATGAATGTGATCTAAAATGTAAGTGGACGTTGACTACTTTAATGTAGTTAATAATTCCATGCCATTGTCATATCTGACTGGCAACTGAAAATGAGTTAAAAATTAAGTAGCTAACTGACTAAAGTTATAAAAAGTGGCTCGGGGTAACTCAATGTACCACTTGGCCACAAGACCAATTAGAGTGCGCTGGAAAAGTCTTAAACGGATTGAATCATCTGAAATGGAATTAGACGCACACCAAAGGTGATAATTCATCACATGGTTCGACGGGTCCTCTCCTGATTTTCCTTCAAACTTAGGGATATCACTAGGAAACTTATTCGGCATTGGCAGCCAAAACGGAAGATAGTTAATTGGATTGTTCGTAAGGCGCATCAAGTCAGGCAAGTCCAAAGTTGCGATAAATGGTAACTGACGATTAAGGTCCCTAAAACTCTGGGTCGTCAAACCAATTCCAGGAGGAGGATATCCAGGATAACTAGGAATTGGAATGGCATTTGGGATATTATATCCTCTTGGAAAACCAGGATTAACCAGACCGTACTGGGGTTGTTGAGGTTGTTGATATGTATACCCAGGGTACAGTTGATACTGATAGACTGGCTGCTACACAGCAGGACCAAATTGGTACTGTCCCTAGTACGGTTGATAAGTAAATTTAGGTTGACTTGTGACGACCATACTTGAACTAGGTTGTCCTACAAGCATCTGAGCCGAAGTGTGAACCGTGGGTCCATACTGAGGTAAAGATGTCTAAGGTGTTGATACAGGAATAGTAGAAACCGGAGTTGTCGATACTCCAGATGTAGGTGGGATAGATTGAACAGATGTTGCAGCAGTTGCTGTATATATTTGAGGCGGAGTATGTGGAGTACTAGGCCCAAGCTGAGAAACTACAGAACGTGCAGAAGTTTGAATAGTAGACTGGACAAGTTGCTGGGGTGAACCAGAAACCAAGGGTTGTCTAGTTTGAGATGAAAACTATACATTCAGTTGTAAGACCTGTTGAGATTGAGATGGATCCCACACTAAGCTCATTCCGGGGTATGGACCCATAACAGGTTGAGAATATTGAAGACCATAACCGGGTTGAGGGTAGGGTTGATAATTCAACAGTACATTTCCAGATCCTTGAACATATGGTTGACTGGAAGGTGGTTGATAACCTTGGGTTGGGTACTGACCTTGGGGTTGATAAACCTGAGGCACGTACTGATACTGGGGTTGACCTTGAGGTACATATTGATACTGGGGTTGACCTTGAGGTAGATATTGAGTCTGGGGTTGACCTTGAGGTACATATTGAGTATGGGGTTGACCTTGAGGAACGTTCTGTCCCGTAGGTATGTACTATCCTTGAGGTTGCCCCCCAGGCACAAACTGGGTACCTTGAGGTTGCCCCCCAAGCGCAAACTGGGTACCTTGAGGTTGCCCCCCAGGCAATACTTGAGGATTTTGAGGCTGCCCCCCAGGCGGTGACTGGCCACCTTGAGGTTGAGGATTGGGAATAGTACCTGACATCATGAGAATATCTTCTACACTCAATGGCTTAGTGCCATTATTTCCAGTTAATAACCCTTGTTCAATAGGTTGAGGAGATGCTCCCAAAAAAGTACCAAAAGTGACTGATACCCAGTGGGAACAGAAGGACCACCGTACAAAAAGGCTTCTGGAGATTGAGAAAACATGGACAACTGTCTTGACATATTTAACGGAGGATAGTAACCCCTAGGTGTTGGGTGATAAGAAATATGAGGTGGTGAAAAACTTAGTCCCGGGTTTTCCAAAAAGTTAGTCAATGAAAGATACCAAGCACTACTTCTAGGTGGACTGTAAAATATTGATTCACGCTCCCTAAGCTCTATAACAGGTTGATTTTCAGGAATAGGGATGCCTTCTTTTTCTTCCAGAGTAGCAAGTTCTTCAATAGCTATTAGTCCAAAAGGAAGATTTTGGGTAATTACTCTTTCTACCCTGGGTGAACCAGGACCACTTGAAGCTGGAGAGTTAAACCCCGATGTTGGAGTAACAGCAATTTCAGATTCAAGTTCGGATATTTTAGGTTCTTCACCTATATCACTAGTAGATGAAACACTACCAGTAATTTTGGAAATAGACACAGACTGTGTATTATAATCTGCTACTAAAGCTTGAAAATCAGGATGTACCACCAAAGAAGATTCTCCTTCTTCAGGTGACCCAACTCTACTGTCTCTAGGAGTTACCAGGGCTCGTAGCCCTTTGGTCTGGCTCGGTGAAAACTTAGGAGGTTGGCCCCAAATTCTACGGGAATTCCTCGGTAATTCAGCCATGGTTAAATATTTTAACTACTTCACATGAAAACAAAGTAAAATCTCAATGAAAACCACCTAAAGCCTCTAAAGAACCAAACAAATTGAATCACATGCCTAAAGAATCTAGGAGATCAAACCACACACAAACAGTAACTTTCCGTACTGAAAACACTAGTTGGTGATGAAATCCAAAGTCGCAGAGTTCAATACAAAAATGGCAGTTGGAATAGTTACCCCGACAACCTGCTTAATGAATAGACTGGCACAAGTTCCTCCACTAAACTGTCTCGAGTGAAGAGAACCCCGCAGAAAATCCAAGTAAGTCTAGCTGACGTCTGCTCCAGGTATAGTGGGATCTTCCCACCACTATCACCTTAGGAAGAACCCTATAGAATATGGTCACTATGGTCACCAACGGAAACAAATATACCTGGGGGAATAGTCTACGATCCGATACGCACACAAGGGTAGAGTAGCAAGCTCAATCCCCTTGAAGGCTCCTTGACATAATCCAAGGTTTACCAACAAGTGACCCCAAGATCCTCGACAATGGTTAATCCGAGGTTTACCATTTTTAATACGTGAATATCTGGTGTCGTTCCCAATGAGGCAGGATTGATTCCCACACTGGTTCGGACATGATCTCGTGCTTCTCCTTTAAGAGGATCTTTCCCAGAGCATAGATGCAATAGTTGGATTTTTCTCCTACCGCAAGATACAACTACTTGTTTGTTTTACTATCTTGGAGAGTTGATTACTCCCTACTCCAAGACACTAGCCTAAGCTATGTTGGTGTAATAGAGCCCTAGAAATAAAAATATTACTAGATTGATTTTACTTTAAGTGTTATTTTTATTGGTTTTTCTTTAAGTCAAGAGGTGCGTAGATGAAACTCGTGGTGTGAAGACTCGACTCGAAATCACTAAAATAAAAATGCACTTAAGATGATTAAGCAATCTTTTCCCTTCAATGAACTTCTAGCTAGGAAAGAGTTTGAGAATGCAAATGCGTGTAAACACAAATCTTTTCTTAACAAACAAATTAAAAGAAGAGTTTTTTCCTTTTCCAATGCACTCAAAACGAGACAACTAGTTATTTTCACAAAAAATTCCCTTTTCTTTCAAACGCTCAAATGCTACAAAAACAAACTTTTCAAAAAGAGTTTTTTTATATTTTTTATAAAACACTCAAAACTATGGACAAAGCAAATCTTGAGATCTATAAACTACAAAAAACTATTTGAAGTAAAAGCTTACAAAATGTCTTTTTCAAGGATGTTTTACTCGGCTATAAGCAAACCAAGCACTAACTTGTCCAAAATCACAAATTGGTAAAAAAAAAACCAATTTTATTTTCTTTTTAAAAATGAAATCCAAACTTTTAACACAAGCTTTTTCGAAGTTTCGCAAAGCGAAAACACAAGATGGATTCCTAAACAAAGGTAGATTTTGCAAATGGTCAGACTCATAAGAAGGTCGGTAAAAACCAAGGTGATCTGAGGCTTCTACAGCTTCTAAGCTCTGAGCTACTGCACGACCAAATTGAAAATCAAGACCAGCAACCAAAACTTCTAGGAATTTCACCTAAAACCCTAACACCAATGGAATTAACCTAAGGAAAGTTCTTAACAAGTCACATGCAGGTCTGGGCAGGGGATAACAACATCTAAACAAATACTAAAATGATTAAAAGAGAAAATCCTAAAATTTTCAAAATTTTAGCAGGTTACGCAGGCCCACAGTTCACACAGGTGCGAGAACGCTCTGTGTGAAAAGAAAAAGTGCGGACAAGTCCACACTGTGTTGCAAGCAGAGGGTGCATTCCTCTCCTAAAGTTATGAAAAACAAAAAATAATCCTAGATCTACTAAACCCACCCAATTCCATACACAACAAACCAAAAATAGAAACAAAAACACAATTTCTCAGGTCAAAGTCAAAACAAGGAAAAAAATCAAGTCCCCAGTATGGTCGCCAATTTGTCACATGGAATGAGTCGATTTTGCGGACAAGCTCGACCTTCCTAGTATCTAAAGATATCTAGTGACAAGCAAGCCAATAAAAAACTATCTTTCTCTAAATATGCAATTAAAAACAAAGGCGAACAAGTGTTTTAGGCCTACCTTGGGTCCAACGCAAGTTTGTGGAAGCCTCGCTCCTTTGATCCAAATGAGCTCCCTTGTAGCAAGTCTGCAAACACAAACAAGAAAACAAATTAAATAGTAGCTAAAAAGCCAATGTCATAAATCATATCCATCATAATGATCAAGGAATTTATGAAACAAACCACATAAGACAATTTGTTGAGAAAAATGGATCTGATTATATTAATTCAAATCAAAGAAGAACTTTACAACCCGTGCCTTGATGTTGTACAAGCTCCTCCCAGGGTCCAACAAGAAGTCTCCTCTACTTTGACAAGTTTCACTCACTTCCCAATGAAGTCAAAAGGTATGTGATCTCTCCTCTCAAGCTTAACTAGGAAGTCTCAATTCCATCAGCATTTACCCTTAAAATTGTTCATCTTCTAACCTCTTCAGCAACCAGCCCAATGCCTTAATTTATAGTGTAATGGAGGGAAGTTACTAGGTCCTCCTTCAAAGGGATAAAGCCCTCTTTCAAAGGATAGCTCCTCCTATCAAGGGATTAGTTCCTTATCTTTTGGGATGCATGAACCATCTTGGAGAGAACAATCCATGTCAAAATTCCTTCTAGAATCATCTAGAATTAAACCAAAGTGAGTTTTTTAGAATAAACTTGTGCCTTTTTGACTTTCACAGGGGTACAGACCCACCCCTTTACAGACAGAGCGTACAGATAAGCAGGTAACATGAACAAAGGGTGCGGACTCGCAGGTAAAAGTGAGAGAAAGTGCGGGACCAGAGCTTTATTGATTTTTAATGTCTTTCTCTCATTTTCAAAGCTTGACAAGAAGAGCTGAGGTCTGAGACTTGCTTAGGAGGGCAGTATAAGTGATGATAGACCCATACTGACTGTGAATAGTCATGGTTATGATATGTTTGTGTAACACAATGGAAGCAAAGGGGAAGAATATCAACTTGGAAGCTAATGAGGAGGGGGAAGACTTTGAAGAAATCCTGGTAGAAAAGGAGGAGGACGTAGAGATGGAGGTTGAAACCTAGGGTGCGAACCCTCTGACCAGGCTACTCGTGTATGTTCCTCCATGGAAGGGGAAAGAAAGGGTGCCCAAGGACCTAGATGAGAGCAAGAGCTCTCTGTAGACCCCGTTGCTCCCTGATGACACCATTTTTTACGGAGTGCACTTGGGAGGAGTATTGGTATTAGAATTTGAAGACTGGGATCTCACGAATCATGAGAAATTCCCACATTTGGCAAATGCGTAGCTCATTCTCCAGAAGAAAAGCACACTGTTGGGAGTTACAGAGTTGGAGCCGCCCCAATGGCTATGAGGTGTGGAGAAGGCAGGGCTATTAAACCTACTCTGGGTGGCGCATTACCATCGCACCCAGTGACTATTTTTGTCATCAGGCACCTACTCTGCCTGGTGCATGATGGGTGTTTATGGCTAGAGGAGCCCATCCCCATTGCAGATCATCTGATTCAAAAAATTACTCGGCTCCTTTGCAAAGGGGAGGATCTAGCAAACATATCCAAGGTAAAAGTGATGATTTGGCCATCGCGAAGGCCATGAAGAAGAAGTTCAAGTTGGAGAAGAAAAACGAAGGGTATGTGATCTCCAATATCAATAACACTGCATTCAAAGTCGCAACATAGATATTTGCCAGGAAAGTTATGCGGAGGTGTCATGTAGATGAGGTGCCTGCACCAGTGGTTGCACTTGCTGCGCAGTGCACAGAGGGAGTCCAATTTAACTGGGCGGATTACTTGTGCAGAGAGTTCATGGAGAACTGTCACAAGGCACAGGAGTAGGGGAAGACTTTCCACTATGCATGGCTTCTTCTATCCATAGTTTTGGTGGCTTGGGAATTACCCGAGGATAGATAATTCCCAAAAATTGCACAGGATCTTCCAAAGGTAGCGAAGTATGCCTTG
This sequence comes from Pinus taeda, assembly GCA_000404065.3. Classification (NCBI taxonomy): domain Eukaryota; kingdom Viridiplantae; phylum Streptophyta; class Pinopsida; order Pinales; family Pinaceae; genus Pinus; species Pinus taeda. The sequence continues at coordinate 180,946 of APFE030069105.1, read as the reverse complement.
CTGTGGGCGACTAAAGATGCACAGAGGATCAGAGACAGAAAAATATTCTGGGTGTTCATGGAAATGAACATTAGAATGGGGATTAACCACAAGCCATGGTTATCGCCCATGGTTTATAATATTCTACAGAGCTTCGCGGAGTTAAAGGTGGACCTTCGTCACGTATACATCAGGGTGCACAAGGACCCTATGAAGACTTGGAATGAGCTCCCTTATCTGGTGACAGATGATGTCATATTCACCATCCTTGAGTCGTGGCCACTGGAGTGGCGCACTCTAGCCAGCTCCACACTGGAAGCAGAGAATTTTGCTGCACAAAGGAAGAAGGAGGAGGAAAAACTGCGGATGGCGCAATTGGTTGAGAAGAGAAGGAATGAAGCAGCAACATCCAAGGTGCAGGAGGTGCAAGACGCTGCGAAGGCAACAAAAGAGCAGCAGAGTGTAGCTAATAAGGAGCGCAAGGGAGAAAAGTCACCTTCACCCAAATAGGAGATAAAAACACAGGAAGGTGGCGCCGACCCATAGACAACATCCACACAACTAAAGCTATAGTGCCTGAGAGAGTAGGCGGGGCCGCATAAGAAGTTGAAGGCATTAAAGACTTATTTCGACCTAATCAACCTCACTGAGGGGGATCCTCATGACATTGGGGAGATGGTGTGCGGCATCATCGCAGAGGCCCTCCAACAGTTCGTGGAGGAAAACCAGATGGTGTTGGGGGTCCTCTGGGCATAGATACAGGAGTTGCAGGTGGGCACTTCATAGGTTGGTACTGTGTCAACCAGCCTCACAGTAGGTGCGGCTACAGCTGAGGAAATGTTGCACACCTGCATGACCAACACTATAGTGTTGCCAGAAGGAGCACTGGTTACAGAAAATGAGGTCAACAGGCCTATGGTCAGTATGTGGAAGGGAGTTGGGATAAACATGGTTGCGCTCCCTTGGGAGATGCTCTATGTTTTGCAGGACGAAGTGACTTTATGTTTTGCAAGACAGAGTGACTACAGAACTACTAGCCAGGAAGGGTCGCGTGCTCTATGTCATGAGCGAGTAGCACATAAAAATTGAATAGTTGAGCCTGCAACATGATGAAGTAGTGGCACACAGCCAACATATTGTGCAAGTGGTCGATGAAGCCTGCCAGATGATCCCGAAGTTGGCCATCCAAGTAGAGGAACCAACGGAGGAATGCATTTGAAAACTAGCAGCAGGGTTGCACGAGGTGAAGGAAGAGATGGCCAAGGTTCAGTTGGAGCTGAACCTTTAGATAAAAAAGCTACAATTGAAGGAATAGCCTTCAAATCTGCAAAATATTAAAGAGCAGTGCACTAGTGCAATTATAGCGGCCATAGTAGAGGTCAAAAACATAGTGAAATATTGCACCAAGCTATTTGAAGATTCATTCAAGGTTCTCACCACTTTGCAGGAGGACCTGAACATACAATTCTTAGAAACATAGGCACGTGAGCTACAACAAAAATATGATGAGATAAAAGGGATCGTACAGATGGTTACCCTTACACAGAGGCTCATAAGGATGCAGCAGGAAAAAGCGCTCAAGGAGCAGGTGGATGTTGCTCGACATAAGGAAGTCGTTTTGAAGGCATGCGTACAACCATGGATTGATGAGGTGTTCATCATTACAGCCTCTATTGAAGCAAATATCACGTAGATGCAGGGCACATAGAAATAGGTTTAGGAAAGAAGTTTAGCTACAACAGTTTATGAACAGTGTGTCCACGAAGTGTAGTAGGTAGTCACTCAGTGCGCTACTGATCTTGCAGCAGTCTAGGCAGAGTTGGGAGGTCTTCACACAAAGATATCCACACCAACAGAGTGACTCGAGGGAAAGTCACAATGTTTTTGTTGGGGGCCTATTGGGCACTGGATCCCCCAAGGAAATTTTTGGGACTTAGAGCCCAGATTTTGGTTATAAATTGTATCTTTGATGTAAAAGCTCCACATTTTGTGGGCGTGGAGTGCATAACTTGTAAATGAATCCTCGGGTTGTCCACCCTAAATTTTGTAATCTAAGGTTAGCTATAGAGATCTACCCATGGTCCGCGGACCATGGGATTGTATAGGTATGGCAAGGCTCTAAGTTGTAAAGGAATCTAAGAAGCTAAGGATGAAGAATTGAGTTGTATCAGAAGTGTAAGGTTGAGTCTTTGGGTCGTAGAGTAGGAGAAGGCTCTGTAGCTGAGTTCACAGAGGCCTAGTAGTCTGTAGCTAAGTGCACAGACCCCTGTAGCTGAGTGCATAGGGTGAGTCGAGTTTGTAACTGTTAAAGTATTAATAAAGAGAAGTTTCACATAAATTCTTTGTATTTATTTCTTGTTTTCTACATCAAATATATTGGGTATAAATTGCATTTTTGTTGTTTATATGATGCGCGAACATACATAATTGAGTAGATTAAGTGAATGTGAGTTAAAGTATCTATTTACAGCAAGTTGAATAACATCTATAAGAGGATAAGTAAGATACGTAGTGTAACTTGGGGTAATAGTGCAAATCATTGCCATAGCAGCGCGAAATCACCTCAGCCCCTAGTTAGGGCTGCACAAAGGACAATTATAGTAGATCATGAAGGTCACGCAAGTCAGCACAGTGCGTGAAGTGACCTGCACAAAGGTAGGCATAGTTGGACTAAATCGACCACTTAGACATCTCAAGGGTGTGGAAACTTGGTTCCAGCATGCCCCCATACTGCTTCGGGTGATACTTCAGTTCGCGCTTCGCAGGCTAATGCTGAAAGGGCTAGTAGTGTAGGGATTTGTTTGGCTAATTAACTTTGAACCTGGGTCAGGCCCCATCAAGCCAACATGTGGACTCCATAATTGGTGTGAAAAATAGAAGCCTCTGAAAAAAATATTGCGTGATCTATCGATCATTGGATTGATCGAATTCTGGGAGAATTTGTTATAGAATTTGTAGTTGACACCTCAGTCAGTTATAGCGAAGCAGAGCAAAGATTCTTCAAGGGACCATGAGGCAAGTATTTAAGGTCAATGAATACTTGGATTAAAATGATATTATGTGAGAAGTGGGTAATGCCATTACCTTGATGTTCGGAGCTACGCGAAGTGGAAGATTCTTTAGAAATCACGCAGAATCAGAACCAGAGTATAGCCCATTGATTGGACCTCCTTCAAGTGACGATGAAGGGGCAATGCAGACTATGCAACGAAGTGTTGTTCAACTAATAACTTAGGGTATTCCTAGAACACATCATCCATCCACTCCAACTCCACCCTCACTGTCAACACATACACCTTCACTTTCACCTCCACCTCCACTACCTCCATTCAACATGACAAATAATGAAGATGTTGATTTTCAAGGGCATAGGAAGTGAAGATCCATAGCAGTTATGGTTTTTTGCGAACAATGTATGGATAGCGCAAAAAATCACCGATGATAATATAAAGAAATATTAGTTCGTTACCACCTTGCAGGATCGCACACTAACCTGGTATATTAGGTATTGTGCTGACAATCCTCATGCATCGCTAGCAAAAACTTAGACAACTTTGAACAAAGAGTTTGGTAAGCCTAAATCTGAGGCGTAGTCGCTAATTTAATTTAAACAGATCATTATGAAGGTTGAGGAGACACCTTGGGACTTTGATCAAAGGTTGAAGTGCCAAATCAGATAGTCTAACATGCAAGTCTCAGATAGCTAGCGTCACGATTGGTTCATCATGTCACTTTTGCCTCATTTGAGAATTTCTCTGTCACAATAGAAGATAGCAACACAGGAATAAGCCTTGGATATCACGATGAGGCTACATGCGTCACCTATTCACGATACAAACCTAAGGGTACAAAAAATCCACTCACAGCTGGCAAGCCTACACCTAGAATTACAGAGTTTGAAGAAAGAAAAGGAGATTAAGCTAGAAGTGCTTGCAGAGGTTTGGTGTTTGAAGTTCAAGGGCCACAGGCATGATAAATATCATTGTCCCATGTACATGAATTATATTACGGGTGGGGGGAATTCCGTTTAAGCCAGAAACCCCAACAGGGCCGAGCATGGGGGTTGTGCTATGGTGTGCTATTTTTCAAGTTATCGGGAAACATGTGACGGATAACTGCCACTTGCTTCAGAAGTTCATTTAGACATCTCAACAGTTGTTTTGTAATTTTTGTAAATTTGTGGGCCATGATGAGCACCACTGTCAAAGCTATGAGTTGATGATGGAATTAAGAACCCCTACTTACCGTATATAAGCAAAAACTTGGCCTCCAGATCAAGGTGGTGGAGGAGTGCGCTGAGGTTTTCAGGGCTGAGGATGAGGTAGAGGAGAAGGACCTCGTAGAGGTCGTAGTTAGATTATCTGCTACAACTATGGACAGCCAGGGCACTTTTCATGAGATTTCTCGAATCCTACACACCCTTCATCTCAATATTGTAGAAAATTCGACCATGCCATAGAAGAATGCCCGGTGTTAATAGCTAAGATGAAAGAGAAGAAATCACAGCCTCATCAATGTACACAAAATTTACAAATGCTGAGGGTTAAGCCCTACAAGAAGGATCAGAGCATTAATATTTTGCTAAGAAGTGGTATAACAATTGGTGCCGATAAGAGTAACCAACTTGAAGAAGATGGATGGGTCTGGAAAGCTCCAGAGAAGGAAGCCAACTTTGATCTTAATCACACTAAGGAAACATTTATGGAAGCCAGGAAGAGCTACGTTGAAGCCTCGACCTTAGGAAGCCAGGATAAGGCACAAGAACCTAGTGTGACACAAGAGGTTGATCCTTCCGTACTCACTACCTTTTTGTAAACCTACATAAAGTTAATGCATGATAGGAATGTTGTGGAAGGATTGCAGGACCTAATAGACAGGTGCACCAATAAGGAAAATACTCCTTCAGAGTAGAGCACAGTCAGGGAAATTGGTAAGAATAACGTGTGAACAGGGCGAGAGATGCATCTAACAACGCAGATAGGCAAGTATGAAATGGACTAGGTCATCTTGGATCTGGGGTCTGATGCGAATGTTCTACTAAAATAGACATGGAAAAGGATGGGGAGACTTGCAATGTAGTGGTCTCCGATTCAGCTCAGGATGATGAATCCGCAGAAAATCACCCCCATGGGATGTTTATATGGAGTAATGGTTGATATTGATGGTGCAAGTGCAGTAGAGGACTTTGAAGTTATATAAATTATCGATGGCAGTAATCCCTACCCTACACTCCCGGGAATCTACTGGGCTATTGATATGAATGGGGTAATTAATCTAAAGAAGAGAACAATGTCACTTGAAAGAAATTCGCTTAGGGTTATAGTGCCATTGGATCCTGCAGAAGGGGCACACTGTACTGAACCAGTCTACAATTATGTGGAAAGTGAAGATGAGATGGATCAAATCTACAAGATAACAACGCAAGATCAGGATTGGATCAATCCAATGGCAGATGGGTGGATTTCATGGGATGAGGAGAGTTCCTGCACTTCTAATTCAGATGAGGAATCACAACATTGGAAAAACCGCTTACATGAAGTTTCTACATTACAATGTAATATGATGATGAAGTTATTGCGATTTGTTTCATCAGAGGTAAGAAAGTTACCATATTATGATGGTTTGAATAATGTAGATATGTTTTTAGATGAATTTGAGTGTGAATTCCCCGAGGACCACCGCTTTCAAGCATTGGAATTGGCGCTGCACACTACGTCTGCATGATGGTGGGGTACACATAAGGATAGTTTTTTCGGATGGCAATATTACAGGATAATGATGAAGCTACGGTTTGGGCATGATAATACAAAAATGATTGAGAAATATAATGGGAAGGATGATCTATGTGATCACCTAGAAAAATGGTCTAAGGTATGGGGGACAGAACCATAGCCAGAATGGGTACACATATTTTGTCATACCTTGGATATAATCCCCATGAACTGGTACCTCGAAACAAAGCTCCACCATGGCACTACAAAATGGGATGTATTGAAGGAGGGATTCTTATTGGCTTTCAGCTTTGAGGATGGGTTTCCAAGCATTGATGAAGTGCTTCAAGAGATTAAAGTAGTTATCTTCAGAATACCGAAGGAACCTATGGAATAAAACTAACTAGATTGGAGCACCCAGCTGTGCCATGCCTTGGAATGCTATAATGTGACCGCTGAGGAGGAGGAAGAAGACCTGAGGAATATCAATATTTCAGAGACAGAAGGGTATCACAAAGTTCAAGGCCCATAATTCGAACCCAGACATCTCTGCACCTTTGAAAACGAAGCAAGTAAACATTGGCACTGAAGAAGAACTGAAGTTCGCAAAGGTTGGAGACTATTGCGACGAAACTATAGTAGAAAAAGTTTCTGAACTATTTCGTGAATACCAGGATCTCTTCCCCACTAAATTTTCGAATTTAAAGGGTATAATTGGTGATTTGGGCATTACAAAGATCACATTGAAGCTAGACGTCCTGTTAAACAAAGGCCTTATCACCTTAACCCTATGTACAAGGAAATGGTTTGCCAAGAGCTAGATAAAATGTTGGAGGTAGGCATCATAGAACTTATGGAATAGTCTAATTGGGTGAGCCTAATGGTGGTCGAAGAGAAGAAACAAAATGGTGAAATAAGGATTTGCATAGATCTACAGAAGATTAATGATGAATGCGTCCACGATCCATTTCCGACATCCTTTACAAACAAAGTGTTAGATAATGTCGGAGGGTAGGAGGCCTATTCGTTTACTGATGGGTTTTCTAGGTATCATCATATTAAGATTTACCTAGAGGATATAAGAAAAACCACCTTTGCGACATAGTGGGGTTGCTTTTAGTACACTGTTGTGCCATTTGGATTGAAAAATGTACCTGAAATATTTTCCCGTGTAGTCATAGCAGCGTTCAAATAATTCATTCCTAAGTTCCTGGAAGTGTACTTTGATGACAAGATGTTGTTTGGCTTGGTGAAGTGCCATGTAGCAAGCCTGCACCTTATGTTGGATACATGTTGCAGATACTAGATAGCACTAAATTTGAAAAATGCATATTTTGTGTTCCTTTTTGGATCTTGCTGGGTCATGTTGTGTGAAAACAAGGATTGATGGTTGACCCTGCAAAGATTGTGGTGATTGTGAACTTGGAGGCCCCTAGGAATGTCAAGATTCTATGCGTGACTGTGGGACACATGGAATACTATAGAAAAAATCATTAAAGCTTATGCTCAAATTAGCACGCCCAAGGGAAAATTGCTAAACAAGGATGCGACAATCTGTTGTGATGAAGAATGTCAAAGCAACTTAGATGTGTTGAAAGAAAATATGGTAACTGCGCCAATCTTGGTATTTCTTGATTGGAAAAAGGAGTTTCAAGTACATGTGGATGCTTCTTGCATTTCACTAGGTGCAGTTCTAACTCAAGAAAGCAAAGGAGAAATGGACCACCCTATAGCCTTCTTAATAAGGAAGTTATCAAAGGCCGAGAAAAATTATTCAACGACTGAGCATGAAGGGCTAGCCATGGTCTACGCTCTGCAAAAATTCAGGAATTATTTGTTGGGAGGGAATTTCAAGATGTATACAGATCATTCTACCTTAAAATACCTGGTCAACAAGCTTGTGTTGGGGGGGAAGATTTGCAGATGGTTGTTATTATTTTAAGAGTATGACTTTGAAGTCATTTTGAAGCAGGGAGGTTGAATGCTGGACCTGATCATCTGTCGCGAATTCAAACAGGTGAAGAACCCAACAACTTGGAGGAACGGTTTCTCGATGTGTAGCTCTTTGTCATACATGTAGATGATAACCATTTTTCTGATATTATTCACTTATTAACTACAGGGATGGTGCTTGAAGGATATACAAGTTAGCAGAAGAAATAATTAGTAGCACACGCAACTAATTTTTCGATCATTGCAGGACATTTGTACAAAATGGGTACATATGAAATATTGTGGAGATATGTATTGGACCTTGAGCATGATAGTATCCTCGTTGAGGCTCAAAAAGGAGTTGCAGGAGGCCATTATGTAGGAAAAGCAACCGTACAAAATATTTTACGCCTAGGTTTATGGTCGCCCACATTACACAAGGATCCCAAAGGCTACTGTAAGGTGTGCGATGCATGTCAAAGGACTGGAAAACCCTTGCAAAGGGATGAGCTAGTGCTACATCCTCAAGTATCTTTACAGGCATTTGAGAAGTGGGCAATTGATTTTATCGGACCAATTCAGCCCCCTGGAAAGAAAACAGGTGCGTGCTACATTATCACTATGACAAAATATTTAATTACATGGGAAAAAGCAAAACCAGTAAAGGGTTGTACAGGGGCTACGACAACTTGTCATGAGGATGAACCACACTAGTTGGTTCGAAACACATCGACAAAGGTCTTTCTATATGTGATTTACACCGAATCTCTTCTTATAACAAAATTCTTGTTTGAACATGTCTTAACGAGGTTTGGATGCTCAAAGGTTTTGATGAGTGACATGGGTACACACTTTCTGAATGAAACAATTAGTGCGCTGATAGAGGAATTCCAGGTCTACCATCAAAAGAGTATGACATATCACTCGTAGGCAAATAGGACAATTGAAGCTTTTAACAAAATTTTGGAGAACACACTCACAAAGAACTATAACATGCAATGGAATGATTGGGATGTACACGTACCTATTGTACTATGGGCCTATAGGACAACTTGTAAGAAGTTGATGGGGCAAACGCCGTTCAGATTAGTCTATGGGGTTGAAGTAGTAATGTCTATGGAATAAATTGTGCCTAGTTTGCGCATAGCAGATTTGATGGATATGGTGAATCGTGAGGCCTTGGAAGAATGGCTTGCGCAGTTCATGAATCTAGAGGAGGACTAATTTTTTGCAGGATTCCACCAAAAAATACAGAAGGAACGTGAAAAAGCATGGCATGATCACCATATCAAGCTTCGCACTTTCAAGGTAAATGATCTTGTGTTGTTATATGATAGTAAGTTCACTAAATTTCCAGGTAAATTTCAGATGCATTGGCTAGGACCATATATTTTCAAGGAAATTATAGATGGTGGCATAGTTTAGCTTATGAAGCTGAATAGAGATCCATTCCCAGGAAAAGTGAATGGGAGCGGGTTGAAGTTCTCTACAGGGGATCCTGCATAATGACTATATGGCAGCCGAACAGTCTTAGTGCTCCAGAAATTTGCAAGGGAGCGTGCACTATAAAATACACTACCCAGTTTGAAGGACAAGGTAGCGAGCAGGCTGTGCGAGGATTGAGAAGGATGCACTAGATGAAGTTGTGCTTAGAACATTGTGCGAGAAGGAAAGGCACCACCCAGGAAAGAAGGAAAATGGGCGTTGGAGTTACCATTCATGGTGGGATAGCCAACAAGCGGTTAAGAGGAGTGGGGAGGCAGAAATTAAGGAAAAAAATATTTGAAGATCTGCCACCAAAGCAGCATTTATTATCAGAATTTTGGGGGAACAGTCGGATTTGAATTCAAATCCCCCTATAAATTGAGCATGTTGGTCTAGTAAAGAACCCTTTACATTTTGAGTATTGTTGGAGCCTTTTGTTGTCTGACGCATATGAGTCAAGTGTTCTGCGAATAATTTTTGTCGTGTCCCTCATTTATGACCTATTCAAAAGCAACCCAAGAGCTATTCATTGAAATAATTCTTGGCACTAACCTCGTCGAAGCTATGAGTTCAGGTGCCACTGTTTCTGACGTGCCAGCACCAAAAGTTACAAGTATGAAATCTTTGGCCTCTATGCCTATGGTGCCAAGATTGCGTCAGCCAAAGACCATAATTTCAAAAGAAAAATAACCCACTGCAAAGGCAAAGCACTCCACAAAGAACAAACAGAAGAAGCCCATGCTGGTGCGAATGTCATCGAGAAAGAATCCAAAGGTGTAGTAGAAGGAGCAAAAGGGTAAATAGCCAAAGCAAGTAAAGGGAAAGAATTCTAGGGTATTGAGGATGTCAATGCCAAGGGAGTGGAGCCTATGACGAGGCTGCCTAAGTATATCCCTCCACGGAAGGGAAATACTAAAGTAACGAAGGATCCTGATTTAGAGAAATTTGTAATTTCGACACCTTTGTTGCCTGAGTAGGGTGCGTTTGAAGGTCCTTCTCTAGCACACATTTTGTTTCTTGAGATGGAGGATTGGGACCTCACAGACCATGCAAAGTTTCCACACTTGGAACCTCACAAGTATATATAGAAGATTTACTGTGATGACTTGTGGGTTAAAATGTTGGAGCCCATGAAGTGGGTCCCCGGTGTTGAGTAGTCAAGGTTGCTCAATCTATTGTTAGTGCTTCATTATCACTGCTCCATCATCAACATGATATGTGTGTACTAGCTCCTCATGTTGGTGCACGATGGGTGCCTATGTCTAGATGAGCCTATCCCCATCACAAACATGTTGATCCACAAGGTAGCAAGGTTGTTGTACAAAGGGGCAAACCCTGCCAAAGAGTTCGGAGGAAAAGCCAGAGAAAAATAGTTGGCAGATAGAATGAAGAAATTTGGTTTGATAAAAAAGTCGCAAGGGTACTCTATCACATCATTCTTAGGCCCAACAGTACAATTGGTTTCCTAGATTCTAGTTGTAAAGTTGATAAGAAGATTCCATGAGGATGAAGTTCTGGCACTAGTCATATCGCTCACAACTTAGTGCGCAAAAGGTGTACAATACAAATGGACCAAGTATCTCTGTCAGGAGTTCCTTTCAAACTGTCAAGAGGCCCAGGAGGAGAGTAGGCCATTTCATTATGCCTGGCTATTGTTGTTGAATGTTCTGGTTGCTTGAAAGTTGCCTAAGGATAGCCAGTTTCATCCCCACAAAGAAGAATTTCCCGAGGCAGCGCGGTTTGCCTTATTGTGGGCCACAAAAGACCTTGAGTGTATTAAGGAAACAGAGACCTTTTGGGTTTTGATGGAAATGGACCTTCACATGGTGGTTAATTAGTGGCCATGGTTGTCTCCCACCTTGTTCATGCAGCTATCGACATATGTAGAATTAAAAGCCGATTTCCATAGGGTCTTGATCAAAGCGCGTAGAGACCTTGAGCAGAAATGGTACCAGTTTCCTTATATGGTGACGAGCACAAATATATAGGAAGTTATGGGGATTTGGCCTCCATAATGGTGCGCACCTACAAAATTAGATGCAGGAACAAGCACAGGCGTAGAAATCTCTACTGCACAAAAGCGGAAGGACACTGCTCAAAAGGTTGCGTGCGCATTGACAGAAAAAAGAAGAAGGAAGTTGCTAAGGAACTATGGAGAAGGCTTGAATGGAAAAAGAGCACGCTGCTAAAGTGCAGGAAGAAAAGGAGCAGCAAGAGTCGTAGGAAGGTGACAAATCGGCTTCACCCAAAACAGAAGAACATGAGTTGTCAAACTAGGGTGGAGGTGGTGACGAGGGGCAGATCACCCTATTCATTCTAAAGAAATGAGGGAAGGAACAGTCTGGAGGATTGCGAAAGAAACAAAAGTATGATAAGAAGACACATGTCGATCCAATGATATTGACTGAAGGCGATCTCAATGATATCGTAGAGAAAGTGCGAGATACAACAACAATACATGCAAACATTGGGAAGCATCCAAAAGGATATGCGCGAGCTACAAATTTTGGCAAACAGGATTAATATGGATGTCGGAAAGGCGAGTAGTGTGCAAGAGAGCCTAATGCAAGGTCGTAGCATAGTCACAACTATTGAATCGCCTCTGTATATTAGAGTCTTTCCTTTACTAGAGGGGTCGGTCCACGTGGAGTCAGATGAGGATTGTGTGGTGCTTCACACAGTGAAAGATATGGGACTGAACCTTGCCGCATTGCCACTCTTCATGTGTTACATCAGACCGTCCCTGCTGAGCTAAATATTAGAGAACAACACACACTCACTATGGTCAGTGATTTTAAAGTCAACAAAGAGCAACTCTTCATAGAAAAAACTTAGGCATTGAAGGAATAGGAGGAGTTGCAGACATAATGCACAGAGGGAAATCAAGCTATAATACAATGGGAGTGTAAACAATTCCTTTGAAAATAACCAAAGAACTGAAGGTTTAGGTCATAGGAATTATAAGCATTGGAAATCAAGAGTAGTGAGACTATTGTGTGTTCATGTGCAAACATCCATTTCTCAAATTTTTGCGGGGTAACTATGAGTTCCTCTTGCTAAAAAATTATAATGAAGAGCCGAATACATGATGGATTGAATAAAAATCATTTTGATGTACTGATGGAAGTTTTCATGAAAATGGTTTCATAGGTTATAATGTGTACAAATAAGTGTTATTGGAACTGGACCAGAATCGGTGGAACCAGACCAGAACTGGTGGAACCCGCCGGTCCGACCTGTTTGGGAGCAAATCCTATCCGAACCGACACTCTGAATTGGTACTCTAAACTAGAACAAATCAATTCGGTAACAAACCTATCTATTCCCACTTGAAGGTCAATTCAAACAGTCTACAAAGCCCACGATTGCGCGAACTAGCTTAAAAAATTCTTTTTTATTTTTTTATTTTTATTTATTTTATTTTTATTTTTTTCTAATTTGTTTCCCTAATTTCTAACCTATCCTAGCCCCCCCCCCAAATCTATTTAAACACCACAACCCCTTCTATTTCTCTCACACTATTCATTCGATTCTCATGCAATTCTTGGGCTAAGTTCGATGAGGAGAATTTAGAGATTTTTTTGTAGGGTTGTTCTGAGGGAGATATTTTTCATATTTGAAGAGTTGATTGGAGTCTTGGTGAGCTGTTGGGTTGGCAAATTTTCAAGCTACTTGAAAATTTTTTCTCCCCAGATATCTTTGGGATTTATTCAGTTGTTTTTGGAGCTGGTAGAAGATTTTTTTATTTATTTTTATTTTTATGTTGTTGCGGCTGCTAAATAGCTGATTTCAGAGGATTTTGGAGCTAATTTTCTCCAAAAAATTTAGAGGATAAATCAAGGAATTTTTTTCTATTTTTTTGTTCCATTTTTCTCCAAAATTCAGCTTTTCTTTTTCTTAAAAATATTAAAATCCTCAGTGTTTTTATGCAGATTTGCAGGTGCTACTCTAGAGCTCATTTTGGAGGATTTTACAACTAGTTTTATTTAAAAAAAATAAGAGATAAATTCAAGATATTTTTTTTTCAACCATTAATGTTCTATTTTTCTTCAAAAATATATTCTTTTTTTCCCCTAAAATTTTTAAAATGCTAGTGTTTTTATGTAGAATCCATATTTGTCATTTTTTTTGGGAAAAAAATTGTGGCTATTATTTTCTTCTATTTTTTTCTCAACAATTGTTGAAATTTGCAAGGTTATTTTGACGAATTTCATTGGAAAATTTCTCAGGGAGATTTTCGAGCTGATTGAAGAATTTATTTTTATATTGGTTGGAGCTTCTTCTCTTCTCAAAATTTATAGATCTTATCTAGGTATTTCATTGTCTCTATTCCTCTTTTATTTTTCTCTATAAAAATATCCACAAAATTCTAAAAAACCTAGGGTTTTCTATGCATATTTTTCGTTTCTTCCTCATGGCCCCCAAAAAAAAATAATGATCCAGCTTGGGTTCACTATCATTTAAATGAACAAGGGATAAAAGTATGCAACTATCATGGGAAGAAATTTAAATGTGGGGAGATCCATAGAATTAAAGAACACCTAACACATTGGAGAGGGCAAGTAAAACCTTGTGAAAATTCTTATGATGATATTAAAGTAGAGATGAAAATTTTAACTGAAGCCTACAATGAAGAAAATGGGAATAAAAATAATTAAAAAAGATATGGGAAAAAAGTCAAAAGGATGATGTTATGCTTAGTGACCCTGATATTGAAAAATATGTGTCCAAATTTGAATATTCCTCTAGTTTTCCTACTAGAGTTGGAGAGGGTAGTTCAAGTGCTTTTAACTTGAAGAGGACAACAACCCATAAAGGGATTGACTCCTTCTTTGTACCCCGCACCACCCCTAGTTCTCAATCAACCCTTGATGCTAAATGGAAGAAGATAGAGAAGGAGGTTGTATATGAATGCATTGATAGATGGTGGTATGATGCAAACATACCTTTTAATGCTACTAATTTTACATATTATCAGCTCATGATTGATGCTATAGCTTCATGTGGAGTAGGCTTCAAAGGCCCTATATTTCATGATATCAGGGGGCTACTTTTACAAAATGAGGTCCAAAGAATACAAGCGTACCTTACAAAGTTCAAGCAATCATGGAACAAAATAGGATGCACAATTATTTCTGATGGATGGACTAATAGTAGATCTCACACCATACTAAATTTCTTAATTTCTTTCCCAAAAGGTACTATGTTTCTAAAATCTTTTGATGCATTTAATTAGATGAAGGATGCACAACTTCTATTTCTTCTTTTGTATGAAGTAGTTATGGAAGTAGGGGTTGGAAATATTGTACAAGTTATCACAGATAATGCCTCTAACTATGTGTAGCTAGAAAGATGTTGGAGGAAAAGCACCCCACCATTTAGTGGTCTACAAGGGCAGCACATTGTTTGGACCTCATGCTTGAGGATATTGGAAAAATTGAGTGGGTGAAGAAGTGTGTGGAAGATGCAAAATCCATAACTAGGTACATATAAAAGCACTCATGGGTTTTGAACCTTATGAGAAAACACACAGGGAGTAAAGAGCTTATTCGATCAACCATCACACAATTTTACAACCAAATTCTTTTTGTTGTAATCCCATATTAAAAAAACATCAAACTTGAGGAAGGTGTTTTCATGTGAATGAAATCCATCTTAGTGGAGCAAAAAGGCTAAAGGGAAACATATGGTTGGCCAAGTATTTGACAAAAAATTTTGGTTAAAGGCAGAGGATATTGTGATATTTAGTGAGCCTCTTGTCAAAGTTTTGCAGATGGTGGATAGTGAAACAAATTCCATAGTTTTTGTTTATGAGGCCCATGGATCAGGCCAAGGAACAAATAAAGGTAGCATATGGGGATAAAACACAAAAGTACATTCCTCTATGGAGAATCATTGATGAAATATGGAACAAACAACTCCATGGACCTTTACATGCAGTCAACTACTAATTTAATTCAAAGTAATTTTGGATTTCAATGCTCATTTCTTATAATTTATAAGTTTTAATTTTTTTTGACTAGATGAATATGTTTTTGAATTCTGAATTTTGAAGGTACCATTACACTACAAATTTTGAGGTTGATGGGTATGTTTTAGGGGGATTGTATAAATGCATTGAGTACATGATCCCAGGTTCCAAGACTCAAGATTAAATTCATAACAAGCTCTCAGTGAGAGTATCGGTACCTTTGGAATTTCTATGGCTGTAAGAAATAGAGAAAAGAGACCCCCAGGTAAGAATTGTCAAAATTTGCAAATTCTTATATTAATAATTTATTCATTTCAAT
Source organism: Pinus taeda (assembly GCA_000404065.3). Lineage (NCBI taxonomy): Eukaryota > Viridiplantae > Streptophyta > Pinopsida > Pinales > Pinaceae > Pinus > Pinus taeda. The sequence continues at coordinate 165,549 of APFE030069105.1, read as the reverse complement.
TTGAATTTTGCAACTGTTGAGTCCAAGTTTCAACTTTCAAATTCATTTTCTAATAATTCTTTTCCTTCCACCCTTTTTGTAGCCTATTGGTGGAAACATTTGGTAGTGAATTCCCTCAATTAGAAAAACTTACAATTCAAATTTTGAGCCAAACATGTAGTGCTTCAGGGTGTGATGGTAACTGGAGTGTGTTTGATCCTATACACACTAAGAAGAGGAACCATTTGGATAAAAAGAGGTTGAATGACATGGTTTTTGTTCAGTAAAACCTTAGGTTGAGGTGTAACCAATTGTTGAATAAAACACCTAAATCAAGCAAAATTGCCTTGGCTGACTTTGATCCAACATTAGAAATGGTTGTGGAGAGTCAAGCACAAAATTTTTACAATGAAGGCCTTTCTTGGTTGGAATTGGACCCACCTCCACAGGATGCAGATGAATATATATCAAAAGCACCAGTAGCAACTTCAGGGCTAGAGGAATCAAGCCATAATCCCATTGCATACTTAGATGCTACTCATTCTTCAAATGAGGATGAGGAGGATGATCAGGATGATGATTCTCATGATGATTGATGATTTGATCATTGAATTTATATAGTTGTAGCTTCTAGTATTGTGGGTTGTAGAATAATACTATGATCTATCATGTTATTTTGGAATATAAAGGCCTTTTAGAGACTTCTTCTTGATGTTTGTAAGTGTTGGTTTAAGGGGGCCTGACTCAGGTTCATATTTTTCATGCCAACCAACAAAACCCTAACTATTGGGCCTTTCAGCAACAACCTCCATAGCGTAGGTTGTAGTCTAACCCAAAGAAGTATTGAGGAATGTTAAAACCAGGCTTCTCCATAGAGGGACATGTGATAAATGATTCTTAGTCTCTGATAGTTCAGATCTCCCTCCGTGTAGATCGGTATCCTTCTAGGGATTGTCACTGTATCTAAGTTAAAATGGCTTCTAGACTTTCATGAAGGTCTACGATCAGTCTTTGCAGACCTTAACCAGATGGTTTATCTATTTTCGTGCATCAATAAACAATCACAGGTCTGAGTTCACACAGATCTATCCAATTCATCATAAAATATAGTAGAATCAACTATTATCTTAGAAAAACAAGATAACAACTTAAATCATGCATTGATAAGACATATCTAGTGATTTCGCGCAACATTCATTCATTATTTCATAAAAACATATCATTAAGTGACAAAATATAACATAAATAGATTTGAAAAAAATGCACAATAATTCTCCAAAATCAATCTTTATTGTTCTTCAATATTCATATTATAGACTCTTCTACCCCTATGCACTTAGCTACAAGGGTCCACACACTCAGTTGTGGACTTACAAAGGCCTCCTACGCACTCATCTGCAGGAGCCTTCCCTTTCTCACCTATGTACAGGAAGCCGAGCCTTCTTGCCTTAGCGCTTGCCCAAAACAGTTATATCTTGAATCTTCACTATCTACTACCTCTTCTAAACTTTTTATGACTCGAATATATAGACTTTTCAATAAAATACCATTCTCTGCAGATCATGGGTGAGTCTTAAAACTAAGTTAACTATCTATCCAAACAAGGGGCCAAGACCCCTTTAACACCTATCTATTTGCGTGCTTCACATCGACATATCATAGAGACTTTACATATCTTACAAAAACATATACAAAATTTGGGTTAACTAACCCTAAAACTGACCCTAGGGACCCTATCCCAACAGGCCCCCAACACAAATATTGTGACTCGCCCTTGAGTCACTCAACTGGTGTCGCGATCTTGCTGCAAAGACAACCTAGCTCAACCCGCATCACTACAACTTCAACAACGCTCTATGTCGCTTCCTTTTGTACCTCTTCAACCAATTTCTCTGTTGTTGGCCCTTCCAGTACTAGGCACATAGTCCTCTATGTCTGTTGTAGCCCCTTGAGCTTCTCTTGAAGTGACAGAGTAAGCTGGCAAGCTTCCTCTAACCACAACTACAATCTGGCCTTCAACAAGGCCTCTTTCCTCTACAATTACTCCACCTGTGTGAGAAGCTACTTTCCCTCCTGTAACTTTGTGAAGCATTGCACTGGTGCCAAAGTGTGTAGTCGCTTAGACCTCCTCGTACTGCCATTGCATCTCTTAGACATCTGTGTTTAGCTTCTACAGGTTGGGACCTCCTGCAAATTCGTCCATAATTCCATCATGACATAAAACATCAAGGAGCAGTCATTGACTATTGTATCCAATGTATTCATTCCATCCTTGATTGTTGCTCCACACTACTCCCAAGCCTCTATCGGAGTCGTTGGCTGCAACTTCAACTACAACTCTGATATCTTCATCTGGAATTCGAAGGAAACCCTTCCAACTTCATCCTTCAATGCACGTACTATGGCAGCCAATTTCCTGACTTTTGCTAAGGGTTTAGCATCCTCTGGTATTTGCAATTTGGGGACTGACTTGCGGGCATGCTCAATCACCATCTCTAAGCTTTGACTTTTTAGCTGCATCTCCTCCTTGGCCTTTATTGCTTGAGTTTTCTCCATGAACATATGTTCATTGTTCACCTTGAATTCACTAATAATTGTGAGGGCATGTTGTTATTGAATCCTCAATTCCTCTGAAACCCCTTTATGCAACGCATGGAGGGTTTGGAGTGGAAGGATAGCCAAATTCCAGTCCATATCCTTCACTGTGCTGATCACAACGTGATCCTCATTTGACTCAACGCGAACTAATCCCTCTAGTAATGGTATGACTCTAAGGTCCAGAGTCCATTCTAGCTTGGCCAAAGTGCTGCTTCCTTGTGTCAGGCTCTCTTTTGCTCCACTCACTTACTCGACGTCTGCCTAGATCTTGTTAGCCTGGATCTGTAGCTCACACAGATCCTTCTGGATGCTCCCCAACGTTTGCATCGCTTGTTGCTCAAATTATTGCAGCACCTCCGTCTTCATATCTCGAATTTTATCACCGATCTCATCGATATCGCCTTTAGTCAACACCATTTGATTGATATGCGTCTGCTTATCAGACTTATGCTTCTTCTTCTATTCAACAATTTTCTCTTGGCTGCACTACTTCAAGGTGAAAGGAGTGCACTGCTCCTCACCAACGCCTCCTTCGTGCACTAACAACTCTGGCTCATCTGTGTGTGGTGAGGCCGAATTGTCGCCTTCCTCTATATCTTGACAATATTTTTCAAACTGCTATTTGGAGATGCACTCTTTCTCCAATCGCTTCTTCTCCACATCTCCCTTAGCAACATCCTTCCTCTTTTGCTCACCCAAGGCGCGTGTGGCCTTCTAAGTTGCATCCTTTCGCTTCTGCGCAATAGAGCTCTTTGTGCCTTTTCTTATTCCCACACTAAGCATCATGGATTTGCACCACTCTACTGGCCAATACCCCACAACTTCTTGCACATCCATCTCAGATACCAAATAAGGCAACAGATGCCATGTGTGCTTTGGGTCCTTCCACGCTCTGATTCACACATTGTGGAAATCATCCTTAAACTCTGTGTAGGCCGTCAGTTATTTGAATAAGGTTGGGGACAACCTTGGCCTCTGATTAATCACCATTCAAAGGTCCATCTCCATCAGGATACAAAAAATTTGTGTCTCCTTGACTCGTGCCTGATCCTTTGTAGACCACAGCGAGGTGAACCATGCTAGCTCAGGTAAATCTTCCTTGTGCGAGGGAAAATGGCTATCCTCTGATAATATCCAAGATACTAGAACAATAGACAGTAATAGCCATGCAGAGTGGAATGGATTTCTTTCTTATTGGGCTTCTCGGTAGTTCATGAGGAACTCCTAGCATAGATACTTCGCCCAATTATATGGAATGCCCTTCGCACAATGTGTTGCAATTGACACTATGGGTGCCATAACTTCATCCACATGACACTTTCTCATGATATTTCCTGCAAGAATATGGGTAGTGAACTATACTACCCGGTCTTGAATTGAAAGGATAGAGTATCCACGCGACTTTTTAACAAGACCATACTCTTTCTTCACTTTGTCAGCTAATTCTTTCTCCTCGGTTTTCCCTCCAAATTCCTTGGCAGGGTCCGCTCCTTTCTGAGGCAACTTCATTATCTTACAGACCAACATGTCAGTTATTGGGATGGGTTGCCCAAGCCACAGACACCCATTGTACACTAGTGTGACGAGTTGGCGCACACACACCATGTTTATAAATGAGTGATGATAGTGTGGCACTAAGAGCATGTTCAGTATCCCCATCTACTCAACACTGTGGACCCACTTCATGGGCTCCAATGTTGTAACCCTTGTTTCTTCATAATATATCTTTGTCATATATTTGTAGGTTGTTAAATGTAGGAACTTCTCATGGTCTACAAGGTCCCAGTCCTCCATTTTCAGTATTGGAATGTGCACTAACCTAGGACCTTCAAATTCAACTTGCTCAGGTAGCAAGGGTGTTAACACTGTGAATTTCCCATAATTAGGATCCTTGGTTACTTTGGTTCTTCCCTTCCACGAAGGGATATACTTAGGAAGCCTTCAGATAGGCTCGATCTCTTTGGCATTGACTTATTCAATACCTTGGTATCACTCCTCTTCTAAATCCACCACTTTTTCCAGTTGTTTGTCTTTTTTCTCCTTCTGTCGCACCTATAGATTCTTCCTCAGTTGCAATCTCACTGGCACCGACTTCTTCTGCTTCTCCTTTGCGGCTATTTGTTTCTATTTTGCAGTGAATTATTGTGGTTGTAGCAACCTCGGTGTAGTAGGCATAGGGGTTGAATCTTCCATACTCAAAATCTCAAGGCTCGGCGTGTTAGAGACAACAGCTTCAAAACTCATGGCTTTGGTGGGGTTGGCGACAGTCATTTACTAAATAATAACCTTCTAATTCCACGTAGGTAAGGCAACAAATGTTGGGCTTGCCACGAAATCCTCCTAGAATTGATGACTCATAAACTTCACACAACAGATCACCCAAACAAGTATCAGAATGAAAAGTGTTCTTCAGTGGTCCAACAAGCGAGATTTATAGGGATTTTTAATTCAAATCCAACTGTTCCCCCCAAATCTAATAATAAATGCCTCTTTGGCAGTATATCTTCAAATATTTTCTCGATAAATAGTGCCTGCCTACTCTTCTTAACTAATTTTCAGCCATCAAATCATGAATAGTAACCTCAATGGCTACATTTGGACTCATCTACGTGGCACCATCTTCCATGGCATATCTCATCCAGTGCAACTTCACCTTTCGCACCCCTGTCATCCATCACACAACCATCCTACCATGTTCTTCACCTCCTTGGGCAGCATAGTTTATAGTCCTACAATCCCTTACAACTTCTTGGATTACTGAGACTATCCTACTACCATATAGTCATTGCTCCAGGGAAAGATCCCCTATGTACAACTTTAACGTACTCCCGTTCACTTTTACATGGACTGGTTCCCCATTCAGCTTCCACAGATATATGCATATGCGAATTTCACCCTTTTGTTCCTTTTCTTGGACTACCATTGGGCTTACCCAATCAGATTCTTCTACAGGCTCAATAATGCTAGCTTCCAGCAGCTTATCTAGTTCAAGGTGCACCTTCTCCTTATACTTTAGATTTAATCGATAAGGTCGCTGCTTAATAGGCTTCACATTTGGTTTCAATGTAATATTCATAATTCCTAAATCTCTTAAAATCACTTTCAAATCTGAAAATTTTGTGGGAAATAAGTCTTGATACTCACACAGCAGCTCAGCTACCTTATAAACCGTATCTTCATCCCAATAATCTCCTATCTTTGTGAATTTGGGTTCTTCTTCAGACCCAATGTTTACCTGTTGATTTTTCAAAGGCTTTTATATATATGGGTTTGCTACCTTCGATCCTTCAACATCGTGTTGTCCTTTGGTCCTAGGGATGGTAATATTTCATGGGTCACCCTCTTTTTCAGTAGTCACATTATATCATTCTAGCGCATGGCGCAGCTATGTACTCCAATTTGGTTGAGTCCATTCTATTTGTTCCTTTGGCGTCCTGAATATATCTGCTTTTGTTTCTTGTAGTTCTTGATCAATTCTCTCAAACCCATCATCGAAGCTAAATGTTAATAGAAAAATCTCCCTTAAAACATCCCATTTAGCCATCCCATGGTGAAGCTCTGTCTCCAAGTACCATCTCATTGGGATCGTATCCAGCGTATGGTAGAATATATGCACCCACTCTGGTTGTGGTTCTGTTCCCCAAGCCTTAGTTCATCGTGCTAAATGATCGTGCGAATCATCTTTCCCACTGTATATTTATATCATTCAGATATTAGCATACACAAACCTCAACTTCATCATTATTTGGTATTCTTTCCATCCACTAAAGTTCTCCTTATGTGTACCCCACCAACGGGTAGGCGTAGCACACAGCGCCAATTCCAGTGCTTGGAATCGATGTTCTTCTAGTACCTCCTTTTCAAATTTATCCAAAAGAAATTCTACATAAGTTAAACCATCGTAATGTGGAAGATTCCTTAACTCAGCCGAGACACACCTCAGCGAATTGGTCATCATGTTGCAACGGAGCATAGATACTTCATGCAGCCTATTCTACCAATTCTCAAGATCTTCATCGAAATATAGGGTGTAGGAGTTGTCCTTGTCCCATGCAATTCGTCCATCAGCTGTAGGATTGATCCAATCCTCATCTCGCATTGTTATCTTGTATATCTGATCTAGGTCATCATCAATTTCTACATATTTGCAGATAGGTTCAGTATACCATGCTCCCTCTGCAAGGTTGAGTGGCACTATAACCCTGAGCGACTTCCTTTCAAATGACATTATCCACTTATTTAAGTTGATTACCCCATTCATATCAATAGCCTAGTCAATCCCTTTCAGTACAAGGTAGGGATTACTATCATCCACTATTTTGATGACCTCAAAGTTAGTCAATGCGCTTGCTCCCTCAATGTCCAACACTACACCATATAAACATCCCATCAGAATAATTTTCTATTGGTTTTCCATTTGCAACTGAATAGGAGACCACTATAGTGTAGGTCACCCCATCCTTTCCCACATCTACTTAGGCAAGACATTCACATCCGATCCTAGATCCAAGATTACCTGATCCATCTCATATTCACCTATCTTCGTGGTTAGCCTCATCTCATGCCCCATTCATGCTTTATGCTTAGCAATCTTTTAGACTATGTGTTGCTCAGCGGGAGTCTTTTCCTTATGTGCGCATTTGTCAATTAAATCTTGCAACCCTTCTACTGCTTTATGATCATGTAATAGCTTCATGCAAGTATCCAGAAACATAATTAGCACTAAAGGATCTACTTCTTGCATCATGTTAGTCTCGGGTGATTTTTCCTGACTTCCTGAAGTATAGGCCTCATCAAAGTTATTTTTAGCCTCCATGATGTTCTCCTTAGCCCGATCAAGGTCAAAAGATGCTTCCTTCTCAATAGCCTTTTGCACCATCCATCTTCCTTAGGCTGCTTACCTTTATCTATGCCAGTCGTTATACCACTTTTCAACAAAATGTTTATGTTCTGATCCTCTTCATGGGGCTCAACCCTCATCATCTGAATGTTCTTTGTAGGCTATTGGGGCCACACCTTCTTCTCTTGTATCTTTGCCATAAGGATCGAACATTCCTCTATGACATGATCAAACTGTCGAAAATTCTGACAATAGGGATGTGTGGGATTCAGACAATCACACGCAAAGTGCCCTGCTTCACAACAGTTATATAAAATTACTTTCCCACACCCTCATCCTAGTCCAACACCACTTCCTCATCCTTGGCCTTGGAACCCTTCGCACGCTACTCTCACACCTTCATCGCCAGCTCATAGCTTCTACAATGGCTTTCATTGTGGCCTACAAACTTACAAAAATTACACAATAACTGTTGAGGGGTCTATGAAAACTTCTGCAATAGATGGCAGTTATCAGTAGCATGTTGTCTTGTAACCTGACAAATAGTGCACCACAACATGGATTCCACACTTTTATGTGGTTTCAGGGGCACATTCCCTCCCCCTATAACATAATTCTTAAAGACTAGGCAATGATCCTTATCATGTCCATGACTTTTACATTTTAGTCGCTAGATCTTAGTGCGCACCTCTGGCTTCCCTTCCCTTCCCTTTTTCAAGCTCCTCAACTCTATGTGCAAGCTCTCTACCTGCGAAGGAATCTGTTGCACCCCAAGTTTCGTATCCTGAATAGGTGATGCGTGTAGCCTCATAACAACCTCCAAGGCTTTTGCTTGTGTCGCTATATTTTGTTGTAACAAAGGTATTCTTAAATGTGGTAATAACGATGCTATAAACTAGTCGTCATGCTAGGTATATGAGATTTGCATATTAGCCTACCTGATCTAGCACTTCAACCTCTTATCAAAGTCCCAAGGTGTCTCATCGAATTTCATTCAGATCTCCTTAAATTCAATCATTGACTACACCTCTAACTTAGGCCTACTGAAATCCTCTTTCAAAGATAGTTGGGTATCTGCGAATGGTGTGTTGGGGTTATCAGTGAAATACATGATATACCATGTCAATGCATAGTCCTGTAAGGCTGTAACCAACTACACTTTCTTAATATTATCATTTGTAATTTTCTATGTGGTCCAAACGACATTTGTGACAAACCAAAACTATTATGGATATTCGGTCCTTGTTCCTTTAAAATTCAGCATCTTAATTGTGTTCGCCATATTGAATGATGAAGGTGGAGGTGGATGTGTTGGTGAAGGTGTATGAGGTGGAGGTCGAGTGGATGGATGATGGATCCTTGGAATACCATGTGTTATCAACTGAACTACATTTCACGGTGTAGTCAGCAATGCCCCTTCATCATTACTTGAAGGGGGCTCAATGAGCAAACTATATTTTGGGCTAGATCGTCTGTTTCTTCTAAAGAATCTCCCACTTCACGTAGCCCCAAAAATCAAGGTAACTACATAAACCTCTTTTCACATAATATCATTTTAATCCAAGTCTTTAGTGAGTTCAAATATTTACCTCGTGATCCTTTCAAGATTCTTCATTTGGCTTCGCTATAGCTGATATTCTTGTAAATCGCGAAATAATTCACAAAGCTTCTCAATGTGCGATCAATCCAGTGATCTACAGCCTGCGCAATATTTCTACATGATGCCTCCATATGTTGCACCAATTCAGGAGTCCACACTATAGGACCTTCGAGTCTCCACATCCTTGGATTGCCGGCTAATTTAGACAACCACTGATGTAGTTCTTCAGGGAAGAAATAGAATAATGTGTCGGTCTTGTCTGTATACAAAAACCTTTGCAACCACTACTCCTTGGACAATTTAAGGCTCATGTTCTCCTAAGCCACGAATGCGTACGATTTCGGATCAATCTATTTATCAAGTTCTTTGTTTGTCGGAAACCATTCATCACACATCTTAGACAGATTCTGGTCCTGGCAACAAAACCATTTGTTCTCTTAAGGGGGCCTGATCGAGGTTCAGAGTTGTCGTACCAACCAAAAAAACCCTAACTGTTGGCCCTTTTAGAAACAACCTACATAACACAGGTTATAGTCTCACCCGAAGCAGTATTGTGGGATGCTAGAACCATGCTTCTGCATCCAAGGACATGTGACAAACAATTCTTAGGCTCTGACAGTTCAGATCAGCCTTTGCGCAGATCGATATCCTTCTAGGGATCGTCATTGTATCTAAGTTAAAATGAATTCTAGACTTTCACAAATGTCTACGATCAATCTTTATAGACCTTAACTAGATGGTTTATCTATTTTAGCGCATCAATAAACAATCCTAGGTCTAACTTCGCACAGATCTATCCAATTCGTCAGAAAACATAGCAAAATTAACTATTATCTTCAGGAAATAAGATAATGACTTAAATCATGCATTAATAAGACATATCTAGTGATTTCTCACAACATTCATTCATTATTTCATAAAATCATATCATTAAGTGACATAATATAACATAAACAAATTCGAAAAAAATGCAGAGTAATTCTCTAAAATTAGTCTTTATTGATCTTCAATATTCAGATTATAGACTCTTCTACACCGTGCACTTAGCTGTAGGGGTACATGCACTCAGCTACAGACTTACCAAGGCCTCCTATGCACTTAGATATAGGAGCCTTCCCTTTCTTGCCTAAGTATAGGAATCTGAGCCTTCCTACCTTAGTGCTTGCCCAAAACAGTTCTATATTGATTCTTCACTATCTACTACCTCTTCTAAATTTGCTATGACTCAAATATATAGACTTTTCAATACAATACCATGGTTCGCAAACCATGGGTGAGTCTTAAAACCAACTTAACTACCTATCCAAACAAGGGGCTAAGACCCCTTTAAAACTTATCTATCTGTGCGCTCCACATCCTAGGGACCCCATCCCAACAGTAACATTTTTGGTTCAATGATGTTTTGCAATAAGTGTTATTTTGGTTATATGCACTATTACTTTCTATATAAATGAGAAATTTTTCATAATTTTGTATAAATGGTTTGGATTCATATGGATGCACATGAATATATCTGTTTTTCTTTAAAATATGAGATTTTAAGTGGTTTTTGTAAACCGTTTTTTTTTTTTTTTTTTTTTTTTTTCCTCTGGTTTTTTTCCTATTTCGATCGGCTCCCAATCCACAAGGTTTTATAATTTGACTACCGGTTTGGTTTTGATAACATTGGTAGAAATACATCAACTGAAAATGAGTTGTTAGTGATCATTCATCCATGATTAAGTGGACTTTAGGGCTGTGGAAAGCAACCAAGCATACAGTTAGACTAATAATCATCCATGTGAGAACCCACTGACAACCTAGATTTTAATTGCAGTAATGACCTCATTCCCCTATAATCCACTTCGGTTTTCAAGTGGTTTCTCAAGAAAAAAGAGCCAAAGGACCTATCCAACGTGAAATGGGCCTTCCCAAATGGGAATTTCTATTTGGAACCCATTTCTGGGCCATTTCTAATCCTAGACTAGTATATTAGTTTTTTCAAATAAACGTAAAAACTCTGGAAGGTGATTTTTTACCTTCCTTCCTTCTTGTGTGCAATATATGTTACTTCTTGCAAAGGCTACTCCCCATTGTGTATACAAAACTCATCCTACAAATCAGTGAACAAAAACATAAGATTTTTGTATGAAAATTTTGGAAAGAACATGAGGGACCTTTCCATATCCATGGACATCTTTCTAGACTCTGGAATGCCAACACCATGATACAATGAAAATGTTGAACCTACGGAATACAAAATCATCAAAAAAATCATATAGATAAAATATTAGAAACTTTGAACTAAGTAAATTAGGACTTTAGTATCATTCACTTTTAGATTTAAATCTCATGAGAGGGCTTGGAGGTGGAAGTCAACGAGTCAGAATAAACAATCTAAAAAATACTCATGATCATTACTCGACCAAAATAGAACCTCACGGAATCTTGGTGACAATATGTTGCAATTCACAAATCATTTTTCCATAAAAGAATTATAGCTTCCACAAAATAAATTGAAATTGACCCCATCCTAATCTCAACTTATATCTAGAAAAATTTGCACAACATCATAATCCACTAGAAAAAATAAAAAAAATAAAAGCCAAAAATGTTGAACTTCTCAACTTGAAATTGAAAAATAATATATATACAAAGCAAGGCACTCTAACAGGGGGTTAGCTACACAAGAATCATGAAGGCACTTAATTGAGTTTTCCCAGAGAACAAGACATATGGTCTATTGTATTATTTGGCCTTTGATTCTCTTGATTGATTTTGTAAGATTTCTCTCTCATTTGCATAGACTTCTTGATGTTCTAATGATGAAGGGATTTGTGAAAATTCATCAAAATATTCCATTGTTATTGGATCCAATCATCCTTTAGCAATGGTAATCACCATTGACAGTGGTAATTCTTTGAATATTTGTTATGGCAAATTTTGAACATCCTCTACAATTGCGAAAAAACTCTACAATCTACCAGTAATTTGGGTTATCAAACATTTATGTGATGTAGATGAAAATATTTATACATCATCAAAAAAGAAGATAAATAAGTATCGAAGCCAAACTAAGGATAGAGACCAAGAAAATCAAGATTTCCATCAAATTCCTGAGAGAATACTTCTGGTAATGGCTTAAAAAATGAGAGGCATTTCATATCAACATCATACCTGTCAAATAGATAGATATATGTCATAATATGAAACATTTATTTTGCACCAAAGAAAAGAAAGACCAGTTCAAATGGGGACTAGTGTACCTTTAGAGAGCTTACAATCAATCATGATGGAAAACCACATTTTCTTCTTTGAAGGAATTAACATAACCTTCAAGTATATGATATTTCTTGTCTAGTTTTAACATAGAAATACTCTACACAAACCAATCCCCAGATAAGATTGATTTCCCCTACTATCATGTATCTTGCATTTTCCTTTCAAATCTAGAAGAAGAAAAAAACAAGCTTCTTAAGAACTTCAGTTCTTTGAAATTTCTATTTGCATACATTTAGTAACCAAATCACAAAAAATGATGCTAAATCAATATCAATTACCATCACACTCTAGAGTTCTAGCAAAATGATACAAATTCTAGGTTAACAACAATTCATATCAACATAGACCCATCTTAAACTAAGATCTGATAAGACCTTGAAGAATAAAAGAACAAACCTATAAGTATTTAAAAGATTGGAATAAGATAGATTTGTACTAGTATATTTATAATTATTATGATTGAGATTTTTAATTTTTTTCAATTTAACTTCTTAGCATTACAAATCAAGTACATCTACCTGGCTATTTGATGCACCTTGCTACTCTCTGTTGCAAAAGTTAAAACAAAATAATGATGTTGGTGTTTTTCAATTATGTGAGGTAGCTTCTAAGGGTGAAATTTATTTATTACATTTGTAAGTCTTATAAAAATGTCATATTCATGGTGGATCTCCCAAAGTTTTATTTGATCTCATAGAGATGGGATACATCTGTCTTTTACATACTTGTAAAAAGGCGAATAAAGTACACATTGTAGTTTTAATAGAGCTCTTTGAGCATTAGGAGTAAGCCCCTTATACTACAAGTAAAGACCCCACATCTCAACAACAACAAACCATATTTGAAAGATACCAAACCAAAGTAGGTAGAGCGGGTGTGTAGGCCCCCATGTGCTCATGAATGGAAGGCACCATGCAAGCTATCTACAACAAGAAGGCCATAAGTGAAAAATGTGGATAGTTGATCCCACCTAGAAATCCAAGAGATCAATCAATGTAGGGTGTGAACATAGTCAAATTTGGTGGCAAGGTGGGGTATTGAACCACCCAAAGTGGAAAATCCTACACCTAGAAAATTAGGCATCTTTTACAATATATACCATTATGCTTGAGTGGGTTTAATATTTTTCATAATCTTAGGCTTGTTGACCTGGAAGTTATGCCTCAATTTTGTTTGGTTTTATACTTTGGTTTTTAGGAGTGTCAATATTTTTATGCATGTTGACTTTACTAAATGGTGGATTAGAATAGAGTATGTCACTTTCCTTTGTTTTTCTAGAGGGCGCAAAGGAACTTGGTGAAAATCCATATGTTTCATGCTAATCACTATGATTAATTAAAGCACCAATGTTGAGTGAGAAGAAATGATGTTGGTCCTTTTCTATTAAATCTAGTATTATTATACAAACAAACACCTTGTCAAAATTTAACAGAGTTTTACATTTCATTAAAGTAAAATGAGTTACCCAATATGTCTTTATATTTCAATGCCAATGAATGTGCTAGTTTGATCCCAATACTAGGGACTAATAAAACAAAGTTACAACCTGTGAGGACACACTTTCCAATAAGGAAGACGTTTAATCAACTATCACTCCAAGCACCATTCTATTTGTTAATTAAATTTCCTTGCTCAAGATCATGGAGCTAAATGTATTCTCAGTCATTAAGGAAATAAACAAGATTACAAAATGAGGGCAGAGTAACCACCAAAATAGTAGAAGTCATACCTTTTCCTCACATCAACTGAACACAGTGATACAAACTTTCATAAACCTGAACTTCAAACAAAGTGTGTTGGGTCTTAGCATGGACAAATAAAGGAAAGCAAGGTTAAATAGTTGCACTATGGATGTTCAAAACATTTAATACCAGTCCTTACTAAAATAATAATATCTTAAGAAAATATCAATTGAGTTTATGAAGCTAGAAGTGTAACTTGTGAATAATTTTTGAGTGAAATATCTAAATGAAAGTTCACGAGTAGGTGCAATCAAATAGTTGAACAACTTGTCCATTATAGCTTCTTCTCCATCTCCTTCCTTTTTAAATACATACCATATCATCTCCGTTCTTTTTAACTACATATCATCTAATGGTAGACATATAAAGATAACTACAAAACATTGACTATGAAGACAGAGGAATACCTCGAGCACATTGGAAAAGAAAATTTCTTAAAAACTACACATGGCTGACACCCACTACAACTACAATTTTCAACCATTGTTATGCTATCCTCCATAAGGAAAAGAATTTGAAGGTCAAAGCTACCATCATATACTAGGAAAAATATTCTAAGGTTTATATGAGATCTCAAATGAGACAATCATGCTTTATTTCAGAAACTAGTGATATAGTTTGAAGATGGTAGAAGATAATCAAGCAACATATAACCTTACTAAGAACAAAGATATTAGTTTGAAAGGAAATGAAAATTGGTATTATTTTCATATGTATGATGTAGAGACATCTAAGGAAGCTTGGCACACACTGAAGGCATAGTATGAGATCTCAAATGATATACACATCCTTCCCATTAGTAAATGATCATATAACCTGAGGATGGTAGAAGGTGATCTAGTGATAGATTACCATAGGTCTTACAAATATTAAGGGTATCAGAGTGTTATAGTATCATTTACCACTTCTATAGACTTGATGCTCTTGTATGGCCTTGGTAAATCTTTTCCCATAGAGACTTGGTCCTTTATTAAAAAAAATATTTCAAATTCGATACGTGACTCTACCCATTAAAAAGCACGTACATATGCAAGTTCTATAACTGCATACCCATGTATACCTTTTTAAATATGAAAAATAAAATTATTATGTTATCTTTTGGGCGAGGTTCATGGGTTTAAGTGAGAGGCCACCTATACGAGGTCGTAGCACAACTGAATTAACTAATTTCAGGTAGTATATATACACATCTTTGGTAGACATAAAGTAGATAAGTGAAGGGCTATCGACATTATACCCATGTTTCTCCCAGATCAAGTCTAATTTTCTTGTGCCTCTTGCACTACCAGTCTCTATGGAAAATCTTGTTTCCTTTGAAAATATGTTCATAATCTTTATAGAATTTCCCTGCATTTGTTAGAGGGGTTGTCTTCATGGCTCGGGCTAGATGGATCTAGAGGAATGCTTTGTCAATGCTTTGGCTTGGATCAAGTTGTACCTTTCCTGTACCTATTGTTGATTATCAATAAAGAAGCTTATGTCTTGTTCTTGATATGTTATTGTCTCATGAATAGCAACTTCTATGTTTATATATGATGATCTAACATATTTTTTATATATGCACATTGAATTATATATCATGTATATGCTTTTATGGATTGATTTGTAGGCCTGCTTGATTCTGGAGGAAGCAGAGGGTTTGGACCCTATCAGAATGTTATGAAATTTAGGACCTTCAGGTAAGTTTCCAAGTCCACATTTAATAATTTATATGTTTGGCATGCTTTCTTGACTGCTTCTTATTGATTTTATTGTTTTTATTTGTTGATTTTGTCAACACTTATGCGACTCCATAGGGGAATACCATTAAGTATTTCCTAGAAGGGTTGTAATGCTTTGATATGGGTTTTTGTTATGTTGTTTCTAGTTGTTTCTAGCCTTCTTGACTGCTATGCATTTTGGTCAATGAACCTAATATTTTGGATCAGGACTGTATTTTATGGTTTCCCTAGTTTTCCATTTATACGCTCTTTTTGTTGTATATAAAGGCATACATAGTATTTCGAAGAAACCTGCGCATACGCTAGTTTCATCGGAAATAGTTGCATACATATGCATTTTGGAACTACATAGTCACGCATAGATTGAAAAGATTAAATATTTTCATTTTTGTTTCTTTCTGGGGGTTTGAACATATTTGCTTGTGTCTTTCTTGTTTGAATGAGGCATGAAATCATCTTTTTAGTAGCTTTTGTCGATTCTTTCCATCTCTTCGGTGAAAATCCTATGTCAAACTAGTGTTTTTTTATTTTTGAAGATTTTTATAATTAAAATTGGGTTTCAAACATTCTTTGGGAGGTGTCTAACAGTTCTGGGCTATTAGGACAGTTGGTTGCTCTTGCAACTAGCTTCTAACCCAATTTTCTTGATTGCTTCTTTTACATTCCTGAAGTTGGCTTGTTTTTTACTTTTATTAGTAGTGTTTTCAATCCTTGGTTAAACGCGATATTTCGGTTCTATGAAATATTTCTCATTTCCATGATTTACTGTATCTTCTTGATCAAATCACTTGAGTTCTTTTGTCTCTTATTCACATTAGTCTTTTAATTTTTGAGATTATTAATGGTTAATGAGATTTGAGACTCGTTTTTGTTGTTGGTCTTGAATTTGATAGTTTCTTTCGCTTTCTAAAACTTATAGTCTTTAAAACCTTTGAAGAAAAAGAAAAAGAATTGTTTTGAGTTTGTTTTCTTCGATTTTTTTACTTTTGAATCTTTTACGAAGGTGTGAATCCTTGCTCAAGGTCTTTTTGAATTAGAAGTGTTCCTTTCTTCGGATTTTCTTCTTGTTTCTTGATTAAATGATTTTTTCTTTTGAATTCACCTTTGCTTGTTTGTAAGCTTTACTTGACTCTTGCATTTACATTTAGTGTGCAATAGGGTAAGTTGCATTATAGACATAATTTAGTTTTCTGTTAGGTGTTGAATGTGTGAGTGCCTACAAAGAAAATAAAAAGAGTTTTGATTTCTTATTTTCCCGTAGAACCCGTGTAGAAATCACTTTCATTGAACAAAAATAAATGTTGCATTTTCATGTAGCCTAGGTTTTCTATTGATTTCTTTTGCATCATAACATCATCAGTTTCACTTACACTACCTTTTGTCCTAAATAACAACCACTTAAAATCAGTTCTTAATTAAAATGAACTAGACTTTTATTTTTTCCATATAAACATCAAATAATCTGGGAGATTAGGGCCTTGAAATAGGTGTATGGAGAGTACACTCTCCAAGGCCACTTGAACTAAAAGTATGGAAGTTTACTAAAGATTTGAAATCTGGTCTCGTTAAGTTGTTTGGGAAATATCTTCTAACACACGATTTAAGAACGAGGACGTGTGAAGATATGGAAATAGAGGTAGCCCCTCTCCTACTTGTTGGATCACATGCCCATGACTGTTCTGCCTAGCTTCTGATTACGAACTAGTGACCCTAGTTACCTTTCCTAGGGACCACACAGATGACTATAGGGTAGAATGCCCGTGGTACCTGAGGTAGATGTTGAATCACTTTTGTAGTACTTATGGAGGGTTCCCTTGCAAATCTTGGGTAATTTCACTTGAAAAGGCTATTTTCTGGAGGTCAGTGTAACTGCTTCTAATATCTTCGTTGGTAGGTTTGGGACCTCATCATCCCAAACGACCTTCAGGAGATCCTTATCTTCATTTTCTTGTATTTTTGTGTCTAGTCCTAATCACCCAGAGTGGAAATACCCAAAAGTTGTTTTCTTGGTTGTATCTTTAGAATATTTTTAGTAAGTTCTCTATGCTCCTATCTTACCATAGGTGTTTTGAGTCTTTAAATTGTTTTAATATATAAAAGTGGTTGTCTGATCAGTTCGTCAGTCTAGAAGGCTTCGTGGGCTTTCACCTGTGAGTGTCGAACCTCCACCTATAAGGCATAAGAGTAATTATGATGGTTCTTTTGAAAAAAATTAGTGAATGCAATAGAAACATATCCTTCTTTGAGGGTTCTCATTTCACAAGGTGAACTAGTCTAGTCCATAATCCAAATGGTAAGGCTCTGGTGCTTGCTAGATTACTCTTCTAGTCGAAAGATGAAGTAGAAATAAAAGACGTTTTAGATCCTCCAGTGACTCCTACAGAACCTCTTCCTTCTTATATTCCTTTCTTTGTTTGATACGTGGGTACTTTAGCTCATAGGCCAACTAGCCCTATTCGCTCTCCTTCTTTCTTCTCAATGTTCAATATGAGTGGCTCTACTGATACTACCAGTGTACATACTCCTTGCTTAGTTGTAGGAGGAGGATCTATTCCTGTATCTACCATTTCACCTAGTATGGTAGTTGTTGACTCTACCTCCATCTTGATTATGAGTGGGGACAACTTTAGCGTCTTTCATAGGAGCTTATCCTTTTGGGATACCATCCAGTGGGTTTCCTTCTATACCTTCTACTTTACCCTATATTGCTTTTAATTATACTTTACCCTTTGTTTCTTTTACAACTATGAATTTGATGGCTACTGGTTCAGTGCCTTTTCAATTTTGAAGTGGACATGTTCCTCTTCCAATCCATTATTGAACTTAGGATCAATGCCTTTCCCTGGTCATGCTCAAAACATTAATCCTTTTCAAAGGAACCAGAGCTTAGTAAAGCCTTCTGTGAGTGGTTTTGGGGTAGGGAATTTTTCCCATTTATTTGGTCAATAGGGGACTACGCCCTTCCCTATTGTTAGTACTTATCAATTATTTCCTCCTTCAGCTAGTGCATGGAATCCTTGTCATGGACTTTCCCCTTCATATAATGTTCCACTAGGAGTAAGTCTTCCTATGGAAAGTAACCCTATCGTAGGGGGTGGATACTCACCATATACCCCTAGACTATAAGGTTCTCCTTATATTTTAGGTATTTCTATGTGTAATACATGGAAACCTGGTGCCACTCCAAATCCAGGTTACTATTTTTAAATGTTGGAAATTCCGCTTGGAATTCTCCCATTCCTCCACTCTTACCATTCCTAGAAACACTCAATTTTCCAAATATTTTGAAGTTAACAAATGATTTGATCTGTCATTCCCCATCTTGGGCTCTGGTCCCTACCAAAATTCTATCTGATATTCCTAAAATTGAAGGGAAATATGGTGAGGATCTAACTGACCATATAACCACTTTTCATCTATGGTGCTCCTGTAACTCCGAGATTCATGATTCAATTAGGTTGAGATTATTCGAATGCACTTTAACTAGGAATGCAGCTAAATGGTATATTGAGTTGAGGGGGGATATCTTTTCTACATTTGGTGATTTATCCACAATGTTTCTAAACCAGTTTCAATTGCTTGTCTATTATGATGCCAAAACTGAACTTCTGGCCAATTTTGAGTAGGATAAGGCTACACATATCTCTAACCACATCCAAGAGTGGTGCAGAAGGAAGAGAATGATCAAGGCCTATATGCCTGATGAATTCCTTCTATAATGGTTTATGAGATCATTACAACCAGATATTTCTAAGGATGTGTCACTTTTTGGGGTTTTCATTCAAGAACTGCTATCTTTAGAACCCAACAATTAGAGCTCATTTACTCCCAGTCAAGGGTTCTTTATAAGATTTTTCCTGATGCTCCTAGGTCAAAAATTGACCTCACCAAACCAAAAGTGCATCCCCATGTTGAATGTGTTATAGGTTCGGTTGATAGAATTATAGTTAGTTTTTTGAATAAATTACAATGGTTGTCTCTACAATATGCTTCTACAACACAAACTATGTTGTCTGTGTCTACTCCTTCTCAACCTTTAGTAGTTAATGTTGTTCAGTCCTCAAATCCCAAAGGAAATCAATAATCTGATGGGAAGAAGAAGGGACATGGAAAGAAAAAAGATAAGGGAGGGAAGGGAAATTACAATAAACCCAATGATGACACAGGTGAGGGGAAAAGGAATCTAAGAAGAATGTTAAGTCCCCATGTAAGTTATGCAGTGGGGATCACCTTACCCATCTTTTCCCCAAGATTCAGGATTCTCAATGCTTGTTAGCCTAACAAGGCTCTTCTAGTTCCCAGGTTGTGCTTACAAACTCTTTTCTGAACAACTATTTGTTGGCACGAGTGCTAGCGCTGGAATCCCTACAGGAGGGAACTAGGCTAGGGAAGCTACATTGAATGTATATATGGTTAAGTCTCACATTAACATTTCAAAGAGAACTCATAATTATGGAGAGGCTGAACCTTCTAAAGATAAAATTGCTTCCTATACCTTAGAACCTCTACATATTGAGAGGCCCATAGTAGATCATATACGTTGGATGCAGAAAGGCACCTCAAAATGTTCGACCTATAATCCAAATGTGAGGATTGCTCAAAACTACTCTATTGTCAAATATTTATCTCAAAGCCCCTATGCCATGTCTACGTTAGAGGTAATCCAATCATGTCCTACACAAAGGAGTTCTTTTCTCACTGCGATCAGATCATTAGACCCTAAGAATTCTATGGTAGTCACATTTGGTATGTTAAATTTTAAGGCTAGACTCCTTCATCACATAGATTTCTAGATTAAATCTACATATCGGAAGAAGACTATCTTTTGAAGTGTAGTTTATGAAGGGGCTTCCACATGCATCATGTATATGTCATGTTGAAAGGCTATTGGGTCACCTGAGGATTTTCCCTCTACTACTCTCTTAACTACATTTGATGGTCATTCTCATAGGCCTCATGGAATTCTACCTTCCTTCCCTATTTGTGTTGGTGGCAAGGTTTCTAATGTGGAAGTTAAGATATTAGATGCTAATCTTGATTACAATCTTTTATTGGGTCGCAATAGGGTTTACGCAATGGAAGCCATTGTTTCATCCTTAATTTGCATCCTATGCTTCCCTCATTAAGGGAGAATTATTATTCTTGATCAATTAGCTTATTCTCCTAATGATCCCAATGCATCTGCTTACTCCATTGTTCCCTTGGTAAAGAATACCAAGCAACATATTGAGAATATAAGAGTTGGAATGTATTCTTCATTGATGGGAAATTTGGATCTTCTATCTCTTGTCTCTCATGCCAATGCCATTTCATCTTCCAGGATCATTCCTCGATTGGTTCTTTTAGAACTCAGTATTTTACTAACCCTTGGCACTTGGCCCCTCCTATTGCCACATTAGGAGAGGGGAAAGTAGGTGGAATGGCTTATCCAATGCCCGTAGTGGAAATTACATATCAATCTATTGTGAATTCTACAGATTCTAATCCCATCCCTCTACCATCAGAGGATGAAGATGGGGTTGTGGCTTCGGTCTGGAAAATTGATTCTACTTTGTCTATCGATTTCCTTGACATTGTTTTAGCATCTAAGGAGGCAACCCTAGAAGCAATTACGGGTGTAGAAAGGCCATGGGATGACTTGCATCATCAGTCCTATTTTCTCCCTAACTTGAGTGAGGTTCAATCAAACTTGTCTAGTCCTTATTTAAGTGGAAATGGTCATAACCCTTTGGCTCCATAACATATTTATGCCAAAGCTAATATGTCTAGTATTTTAGAAGCCACTCAAGTGAACATTTCCTGGAATCCCAATTTTATTGAGAATATTTTCGTTGGAGCTCAGTACTCCCCTGAAGAAATTAAAATCTATGATGATCTCTTTAAAGAGTTTTGAGATTTACTCGCTTGGTATTATGAAGAAATTATTGGAATCAATCTTTCGATAGTTCAACATGACATCAAGACATATGAAAATGAAAAGCATATAGAACAAGAGTTTCGATCAGTTAATATTAGGAAAATTACGACTATTAAGGTTGAGGTACAGAAGCTTCTTAGGGCGGGTTTCATATACCCTGTTCCTTTAACTGAATGGGTTTCAAATCTAGTCCCTATTGATAAATAGAAAGGAAAAATCTATGTGTGCATTGATTTTAGGGATTTGAATAAAGCTTGTCCTAAAAATAATTTCCCCACTCTTTTTATCGATCAAATTATCTATGAGTGTAATGGAAATGAGACATTCTTTGTTGGGTTGTAGATCCCCCGCATAAGGGTTTTGGGGCTTAAAGCCCACATTTTTGCGATACTGGTATGTGTTGAAGCCCCGAAAATTGGGTCTACAACAAGGGGGATACCCACCCGGTCCAAACCTTGGTTGGCAGCTCCTTTTCTGTTTGGTATAGTGGGTCTGACTAGGAATATCAGACCAATTTCCCAATTTATGTGTGTGTGTGTGAGAAAGATTGATATTTCTGGTATAATAGTTCCTAATTGAGATGCTCTAATTCTAATTCTAATCTAATGACATGCATTTGTATTCTAATAAACAGAAATATCTAAGTCTACACTAACCCGGGGTGTAATCCTTCTATTATGCGATCTAAAAATATTTCAGATAATAATTGGTAATAATCATCATTCAACTGTTATGAGAAAAGAATTCAATATAGATAAACCATTTCATATAAGAATTTAGACGAAATATTTGTGAAAAACATATCGCATAATAAGCTACTCATACATTAAGCATAAATAATTAGTTATCACCGTACAAAAGTGCCAAATTATAACTCAGACATTCATGCATTAATATATAAACAACTGAACTTGAATATCACTTTAACACAGAGGCAGAAATAGTTAAGAGATAAAAGTACCATTTATAACTAGTTCTACTCATGAGCTTCAAGTGATAATGATTTATCTCTTCTTAATACAACATCCACTTAGAGTACAGAAGTGCAACATCAGTAGCATATATTAAATGAAAAAATCAATAAATCATGTTCCATTCATTCATCAAAACCTCCTCAGAGGGTGCAAAAGTGCATGTTCTGAGGACAAGTTTTTGATAAATTTATGGACCCTTTTCTAAATGCATGAGAAGGGTTTAAATACTACTAACTAAATATAAAAATAACTTATTACAAAAATATAGGATACGGTTTAAATGACCGTCCTTTTTCTAGGCAAAAGTAAAGCAAAATTAATACTAATATTAAATCTAAACTTAACAACTAACTACTTCTGTATTTGATCCTTGAAATCGAAAGCATTCAGCATTTGCTTGAGTAGGGTTGGTTGGCTGACTTCAAACTTCAACTGTCCTATGAAAATGGAATCAGTAAGAGATGGCGCCATCTTTTCAGCAAAATTGATGATGCATTTGAGGGTCATACACTCGCTATGTGGTTTTACCAAATACGCCCAGTAAGAATCTCAATTCAATTGAGTTAATCTTTTGATTGATTCTGCCTTTTCTTGAGCCTTCTGACTCCAGTCTGCTTGCAATTGCTGTACAATATACATGCCATATTGAAGATATTTCAAACAATTACTACTGGTTTTAGGATTCAAGTTTTACTTTTTTATCTCTAGCATTCTTATTTCCGAATTTCTAGGCTTACAGGTAACTGAGTAATTAGAGGCTTTCTGTTTCAAGAAGTTTTACCCAGCGATGCACGAATGCTAATCGTGCATCGAAAACTGCCTCCGTTTCTTAATCCGGGCTTCCTTGGTGCAATTTTCGCCTCTTGTGTGCTTTCTTTTAGTGGATGTAAAGCTCAAATTTGGTGAAAATAATAATTCCATAAGTTCTTGACCTAGAGTCTTAAATTGTCTATTTTTGATGTCAGCACTATCCAGTACCCATTTAACCATGTCTATGTAGGGGAGAAGTTTGGGCCTTGCCACTATCTAGTGCAAGAATGAACAAGCTAAATCTACAACTAATGCCTCGGAAGAACCCTGTGAACTAGCAGTAGCCGTAACCTCCGTCACCTTTGGATTTTCTTCTTCAAGTAAATGATACATGCCTTCCCAAGTTGTGATACCAGCATCTCTGTTGCAGGCGGTGTCTATATATAGGGGTGTCATTTCTTTGTCTTCAGAGCACAGAGCTTTGTCTTTCTTCCCCATGATATCCTGTGTACTGCTTTGTATAGTTATTTTTTCTTCATTCCTACAGTTTACAAGTGAGGTGAGAGTAATGGTAAGGAAAGGTGATCGTAAATTTTTTAAATGCCGAAGACATAAAAATTATACCACCTTACGTGAATTGACTCTTTGATAAGCGCACAACCATATTTCATTAACAACTGGCAACTAACTCATTAATTAGCATTAAAGCGCATAACCAGGTTTCGGTTCATGGAAAAAGTTTTCTCGAATAATGAGCCCGAAAGATTCGCGATGAAACGATTTTGCGATTTGCTTCGCAATATTGCAGATCACTGTATCGCATTTTCATGGTACCATTCTGCCACTTTGTCGCAATATCACTCTGCCACTTTATCGCAATATCGCAATATCACTCTGCCAATTTATCGCAATATCGCAATATCGTAAAAGGTCAAGTCTAAGGGTAGTCCACCCTAAAATATTGTAAATTAATCTATAATGTGTTGGCCTAAAGACCATGGGAATGTATAAATAGAGCGAGGATCTAAGTGTAGAAGGTGGCTTTTTGTATGTAGAGTTGAGATGGATATGGGTCTCTGAACGTAAGATTGGATCAAAGTCTATAAGTCTAAGTCATGGTTTGTAGTAGTAGAAAAGGCTCTGCAGCTATGTGCACAGACGCTCAGTAGAGTCCGCAATTGTGCGTGCAGACCCCTGCAGCTGAGTGTGCAAGGTAGAAAGTGGACTGTAACTGGAAAAAGCATTAATAAAGATAAGTTGGTTTTCGAATATCGCATATTCGTTGCTCTGTTCTATTTATGCATTTGTTTACCATTTATGATTAGGTGCATATCTGGTTATGTTAACTGGTAATTGAAAATATTGTGTCTACTTAAAGTAATTCAAGATCTATAATAATACTAAGCACAGGAAGGGTAAAAAGCATTCACACTCATCCTTCAAACCACGAGAAGGTTGTTGTTCTGAACAGACGTAAGGGATCAATTCGTGAACCTTTCCAACCCTATCAAGACATCCCTAGGTTGAAGAAACCTGGCTCCAACACCCTCCCCTACTACCTCGGGTGAAACTTCAATCTGTGCTCCACAGACTATGTCTAAAAGGGCCAGTAGTTTCAGGATTTGATTCACTAAACATTTTTGAACCTGGGTCAGGCCCCATTAAGCCAAAAAATGGTTCTGTTGTCATGACCAGGATCTGCCTAAGGGATGTCTGATGTCAGAACGTTGGAACCCTATGAAGAAGGAAATTGAAGATTGGTTAGATCAGAAGCTTCACAAGTTCGTGGTACAAGAAAATAAAACCACGCAGATATCTAAAAAGAGGTGGTTGGATCACTACGTATATACGGAAATCCACGAGATCTTCTTCATGTATTTCTCTTCAGAACTGTATGAGTGGATCGCGAGGCTAGCAGACAACCAAGGAAGGTGCAAGCTTGATCAACCCATAGTGTGTACTCCCAATTTGGTGCACAGGCTAAGGCATCTGAAGACAAGATCGCGCGGGCTGTAGACCGCTGGCTGGCTCAGATCATAGGAGGATTTATCACTGAATTTGTGATAGACACAACTATCAGCTACAACAAAGCAGAGAGACATTTTCTCAAGGGACCATGAGGTAAATACATCAAGTCTTTGAATACCTGGATTAAGATGCTATTATGTGAAAAATGGGTGATGCAAATACATTAATGAGTGGAACAATGCGGAGCAAAAAGGCCTACAAAGGGATCGAAGGGTTAGAAAGCAGTCCTTTAATTTCTCCTCCATGAGCAAGTGACGAAGAGCATGCTTGGGTCTCTCCAAGATGTGTGGTCAGTTTGATCAAGCAGCGCATTCGGAAAATATCATCCTCACTAATGCCACCACTCCCGTCACCTTCTTCACGTCCGACATCACCCACACCACCTCCACCGAATCAATATTTTAGCATGGCGAGCACGATCAAGTTCCTTGTATTCAGAGGAGTAGGAAATGAAGACCCAGATCAGTTTTGGTTTGTAGTAAGAGTAGTATGGGAAGCACAAGGGGTTATGGATGATAACATCAAGAAGGCCAACTTGGTAAGTGCACTACAAGATTGTGCACTGACATGGTATATCAAGCTCTCGAATGATCACCCAAATGCCAGAATAGTGGAGATCCAGATTGCATTGAACATAGAATTTAGCCGGCCGAAATTGAAAATGCAGTCGATCATCGGATTCAAGGAGATCACGATGCTTCTAGGTGAAACCCGTCAGGATCTAGATCAAAGGCTAAAAAGTACAATCAATGAGGCTAATATGACACTGACAAATGTGCAACACCATGCGTGGTTTGTGGCGTCTTTGACACCACACCTAAGGATGGCACTGTCACAACAGAAGCTATCAACCCAGGCAGAGGCATTAGAAATGGCGATGAGGTTGCACAAAATACCGATACAAGACCCTAGGTTGGGATTCCAACAAATCCATGCGCAACTACAAACCCTATGCTTAGATATGCAAAGTTTGAAGTAGGATAGGTGCCCCAGCCAGAGGCATGTGAAGAAGTATGGTGTGTAAAATGTAAAGGCCAGGGTCATGACAATGATCACTATCCTGTATTCGTGAACTATTTGGTGGGAGGGGGACTGATGCCATTGAAACTAGAAGCACAAGTAGGGTCAAGTGTGGCACCTACAATCTGGTGCGCGATTTGTCAGGTGGGAGGAAAGCACGCGACAGACAACTGTCACCTGTTGCAAAAGTATACCAGACTCCGTAACAACTGTACTATAATTTATGTAGATCAATGGGTCACGATGAGCGGATGTATCAAAGCTATGAGATAATGGTGGATAGGACCCTAGCCTATCGAATGCAAATAGAAACGTGAGGTTTCGACCCAGCCACAACAATGGCACATGGTGGATTCCAAGGATGCAGGCAAGGGCGAGGAGGAATGGGACCTGGACGAGGGCACAGACAGTTGATCTGTTATAATTGCAAAGGACCAGGGCACTATGCTCGTGATTGTACCAACCCGACGAGAATATATTGTCTGTACTATGAGTAGTTTGATCATGAAATGGTAGGTTTTCTAATGCTGATCACACACATGCGCAAGAAAGGGGTACTACAACCTACTCCAACTCAAAATATCCAAATGATGAGGTCTGAACCATGGAAAGAAGACCCCAACATGAATATGGTGCTTAGAAGTGGTGCGACTATAGGGGAAGATAAGAGGAAGTAGCCTGAAGAAGATACCTGGGTACAGAGAGCCCCTACAAAGGAACCTAGGTTTAACTTGGAGCGCACAAGAGAAACATTTATGGAAGCTAAGAAGAGCTTTGCGGAGGTCTCTACTTCAAGTAGTAAGGATCAACCAGAAACAAGAATGGATCCTTCTATGCTTACTACCTTTTTAGAGACATGCATGAAGCTGTTGTGTGATAATAAGGCAGTTAAGGGACTACAAGAGATTATCGCCAAGTGTGCAGGACTGGGTGAAACGCGCTTAGTCTAAAACTTTGGAAGGCATGCACTGTGCACCGAACGGGAAATGATATTGATGGCACAAATCGGCGAATATGAGATGGATCAGGTAATTTTAGACCTGGGATTGGACGTGAACATGTTGCCAAACAGACTTGGGAGTGCATGGGTAGGCCCGTGTTACGATGGTCTCCTATTCAATTATGAATGGCGAACCAACAAAAGGTCTTGCCCATGGGGAGATTGCAAGGAGTAACAGTGGATATTGAAGGTGCGAGCATGCACACAGACTTCAAGGTAATAGAGATTGTAGATGATAGTAATCCCTACCCCACATTGCTGGGAATAGACTGGGCTACGGATATGAATGGAGTCATCAACCTAAAAAGCTAGAAGATGATATTTGAGAAAATGTCCCTACGTGTGATAGTTCCACTAGATCCCGCTGAAGGAGAATGCTACATTGAACTCGTGCGTGACAATGGAGGTGATGAGGAGAAGGATTGTATCTACAAAACAACCACACAAAACTAGGATTGGCTAAATCCGACTACAAATGGAAGGGTCTTGTGGGAACATGCAGAATCCTGCCTTGCGGATTCAGATGAAGAAAATGAATGACGGCACAATCGGTTAAGTGAAGTGACGATGCTAAATTGTAACATGATGACCAAATCACTGCGTTGCGTAACCACCCAAGCTCGAGATATACCAACTTATGATGGATTGACAATGGTGGATGAATTATTGGATGAGTTTGAGAGTGCAGTACCAGAGCATCAAAGGTTTGATGCATTAAAATGGGTATTGTGTGCAACACCTGCACATTGGTGGGGAACACATGAAGGAAATTTTGAAAACTATCACGACAACAAAAGGATGATGCAGCTAATATTTGGGAAGTTGGAATTGCAAATAACCGATAAGTACGATGGACGCGATGACCCATGCATGCACCTCACAAAATGGACCAAAGCCTATGGCGAAGAGCCCCATCTTGAATGGGTACACTTATTCTATCATACCCTCAATGTTATCCCAAGAAACTGGTGTACTGAGATGGAACTCCAGCATGGTACGGGTGAATGGGATATCTTGCGTGAGGGATTTTTGTTAACGTTCTTATTTGAAGACCAATGGGAGGATACTGTTCATGATGCACTTCCAATTGTGAAGGCTGCCATTTTAAAAATACTGCAGGAACCATGAGAAGTCATTCAACCACATGGTCACATCAGTTAAGCCAAGCCCTAGAATGTTACAATGTACAATTAGAGGATCAAGATGAGGACCCCAAAAATATTAATATTCCAGAAACTGAAGGGAGTCATGAAGTTCAAGGACTGCCAATCGAGGACCCCGACATCACTGCATCATTAAAAATGAAACAGGTAAACATTGGTATAGATGAGGAGCCGAAGTACATGACGCTGGGGGACTATTGGGATGATGCCACAGTGGATAAGGTCATCGAGTTACTTTGCGAATATCAAGACTTATTCCCGACCAAAATCACAGAGTTAAAAGGGATCCTCAGTGACCAAGGAATAATGAAGATAACTCTAAAACTAGACGTGAAACCAGTTAAGTAGTTTCCTTACCATTTGAATCCGAAGTATAAGGAAAAGGTTCGAGAAGAATTGGACAATATGCTTGCAGCAGGAATTATTGAACCAGTGGAAGAGTTTGACTAGGTGATAGTGCAAGAGAAAAAATAGAAGGGAAAAATTCGAATCTGCATGGACCTACGAAAACTAAATGATGCATGTGTTCACGATCCATTCCCGACACCATTTACAGATGAAGTCCTAGAGAATGTTGGTGGAAAGGAAGCATACTCATTCACAGATGGGTACTCACAGTACCACCAGATCAAGATTGCACTGGAAGATAGAAGCAAGACAACCTCGATGACCAAATGGGGATGTTTTCAGTACACTGTTATGCCCTTTGGGTTGAAGAACATGCCAACGATATTTTCACGCGTAGTAGTCGCCACATTTAAGGAATTCATCCATAAGTTTTTGGAGGTTTATTTTGATGACTGGACTATATTTGGCCTAGTCAAGAAACATGTAGCAAGCTTACAATTGATGCTGGATACTTGCCGACAACACTAGATTGTGCTGAATCTTAAGAAGTGCACCTTCCTCGTCCCCTTTGGAAATTTTCTCGGCCATGTGGTCTGCAAACAATTCCTGATGGTGGATCCTGTGAAGATTGTTGTCATACTCAACCTGCAAGTGCCACGTAGTGTTAAACAAATCCACACCACGTTGGGGCACACTGGCTTCTATCAGAAGTTTATTAAGGGCTATGCACAAATCACAGCACCAATGGAACAGTTATTAAAGAAGGATGCTACATATTGTTGGAATGATGATTGTAAGAAAAGTCTGAAGATTCTCAAGGAAAATATTGCATCGACGCCCATTTTGGTTTTCCCAAAGTGGGACATCAAATTTCATTAACATGTTGATGCATTGTGTATCGCACTGGGCATTGTACTCACGCAGGAAGGAGCGGAAGGCATTGATCACCCGATCACATTCGCAAGTCGACAATTGTCCAAAGTCAAAGAGAACTACTCTACTACTAAGCGTGAGGGATTGGTGATGGTATACGCGCTCCATAAATACCGCCACTATCTACTCAGGGGACACTTCAAGATGTATATTGATCATTCCATGTTGAAATACCAGGTGAACAAGCCTGTTTTGGGGGGGCACATTTGTAGATGGTTGTTACTATTTCAAGAATATGATTTCGAGGTCATCGTAAAGCTAAGACGGCTAAACGCAGGCCCAGATCACCTGTCGTGAATTGAGAATTGTGAGGAGCCAACGAATTTGGAGGAAGGACTATTGGATGCACAACTCTATGTAGTGCGCATCGTGGATAGCCATTTTGAGGATATAATCCACTTCTTAACCACAGGGACTACGCCGTAGGGATATTCAGTTCAGCAAAAAAGAAAATTGGTGGTACATGCAACAGATTTTAGTATTATCATGGGACACCTCTACAAAATGGGAAATGATGAAATATTACGAAGATATGTACCAGAATTTGAAAGAGGGCAGATCCTCTCAGAAGCACATGGGGGGGCTGCAGTTGGAAATTATGTGGGACGGGTGATAGCACAGAAGATTCTTCACGTTGAACTATGGTGGCCAACCCTACATCAAGACGTGAAAGCATATTGTCGGGCCTGTGACGTATGTCAATGGATTGGGAAACCATCGTGCGAGGATGAGATGCCACTCAATCCACAGATGACGTTGTAGCCATTTGAAAAATAGGCGATAGACTTTATGGGGCCTATCACACCTCCAGGGAAGACGGGTGCGCGCTACATCATCACTGCGGTAGATTATTTCACTAGATGGGCAGAAGCACAACTGGTTAAGGACTGCATGATCGCTACAGCTACGAAATTTTTATTTGGAAATGTCTTGACACAGTTTGGCTACTCGAAAATTTTAATGAGTGACCGTGGAACACACTTCCTAAATGAAACTATCAATGCACTTACTGAGGAATTCCAGGTGTATCATCAAAAAGTCACACCATACCATCCACAAGTGAACGAGACCATACAAGCATTCAACAAGATTCTAGAAACTGCGTTCACCAAAGTATGTAATGCACAGCGAACCGATTGGGATTTACGTATACCTGTTGTGCTATGGGAATACATAACCACATGCGAGAAACTGACAAGGCAGACACTATTAATATTAGTCTATGGCACGGAGGCCGTCATGCCAATGGAATACATTGTACCCAGCTTGTGGATAGCAACGATGACTAGCATGGCAGACTGTACAACTTTGGAAGAGAGGCTCGTGCAACTGGAGGAACTAGAGGAAGAACGGTTTCTAACAGGATTCCATTAGCAGGTACAGAAACAGTGTGAGAAAGCTCGGCACAATCGCCATATCAAGTTGCGCACATTAAAATTAAATGATTTAGTATTGTTGTATGACAGCAAGTTCAAGAAATTCCCTGGAAAACTCCGAATGCATTGGTTGGGACCATACGTAGTCAAAGAGGTCACAAATGGAGGCGCGGTCCAACTCGTCAAGCTTAATGGAGAACCCTTCCCAGGAAGAGTAAATGGCAGTCACTTGAAGCTCTACACGAGTGGGCCGATTGAATAACTAACTGACTGAAGAATAGTCTCAGCACTCCAAGCAGTTGAAAGAAGGTGCAGGACTATAAATGAGTCTACAGGAAAGCTATGTGGAAACATGGTTCTAGGTATGACACAGATAGCGCAGGAATTGCATTCGTGTATAAAGGGCTGCGTTGCTATGTAGAAAGAGGGGAAAGTAACCATTGTGGACACTGTTATGACAAGATGCTCAATCTGAGATAATGAGGAGTGGACAGCGGGCATTTAAGGCAGGAAGTCAGAACTGGATTTGAAACAATCTCCTGCCAGTATCTCATTAATGCACCAGAAAAGGAGGGAATAGTCGAATTTGAATATTGGCCGGCCTATAAATCACAGCTATCCATCTATCGAACAACCCCTGACACTATGAGACCCGAGTTATCGAGCTATTTGATAGATAGGGGACCGTCCACCTTCGATGTTGTGTGAATACCCCTAGTGGTTACAATGTCGCCAAAAGGGACGTTGAACCCTCGGGATGGCATAATGCTGACAGTTGAGGTCGTCGTGCCAAGCCCAACACTAGTGGTGGGAGATATACCAAAAATTCCTAGACCAATAACAGGACTAGTCCATATGTCACCACAAAACCTGTTGTCTAGTAAGTTATCTATGAAAGATAAGGGTGAGGTGGTGAATCTTGGGATAAAAGACCGAAATCTTTTGAAAAATGCATCCCTGATGAAACTTGAAGATTGGGACCTCACGGACAGCAACATCTCTCTTTCAAAAATGCAACACAAGCCTTAGTAGACATTGAATATATAGGACCATAGATTGCAAGCTTGTTGCTCTTGCACAGAGAACTCACGGCTTTGGCAGCCCAGTTAGAGCTAAAATCCTATGAGAAGTCGCTTTGTGTTAACTAAGCAGAGCAGAATGAGCATCATCGGTTATACGAATTAGCAGGGGCAATGGAGTAGGAGCTGGAAGAAGTGTTGTAGGAGGCAAGGCTAGAGCAACGAAGAGTTGGGCGTCACTCACAGGGATGGTGGATCGTGAAGCCTTGGCAGTGCATCTCACCACACCAACGAGTGACTCAGGACAAGTCACGATGATTGTGTTGGGGGCCTACTGGGAAGAAAATCCCCCACGTAAGGGTTTTGGGGCTTAAAGCCCACATTTTTTGGATATTGGTATGGTAAAAAATCTGCAAAGTGCCAAGAGCATGAATTGTAAAATGTTAAGTCTAAGGGTATTCTGCCCTAAAATATTGTAAATTAATCTAGAATGTGTCAGCCTACCCATGGTCCGCGGACCATGGGAATGTATAAATAGAGCAAGGTTCTAACTGTAGAAGGTAGCTTTTTGTATGTAGAGTTGATATGGATATGGGTCTCTGAACGTAAGTTTGGATCGAAGTTTGTAAGTTTGAGTCATGGGTCGTAGTAGTAGAAGAGGCTCTACGGCTGTGTGTGTAGAGGCCTAGTAGAGTCTACAGCTATGTGCGCTGAACCCTGCAGCTGAGTGCGCAGAGCAGAAAGTGGATTGTAACTAGAAAAAGCATTAATAAAGATAATTTTGTTTTGGAATATCGCATATCTATTGCTCTATTCGATTTATGTATCTGTTTACCATTTCTAATTGTGCATGTTAGTGTCAGTGACTTCACACTTCCATCAGTGATCAAAATTCACTCCTTTTCATTCATATTAGGAGTCCCATTCTCAATGAGTTGCATTCCATTAGGTCATGGATCAGTTGATGGTATGATACATTCCAGTTTTTTCCCTCATGACACATATTTGCTTACTTATTTTCATGTGTGTTTTAGTCAATGGTTCAGGTTCAGGCTCATTTTCAGTTTATTTCATTAAATAGGTCTTAGGTCTTAGGGTTATAGTCTCATTAGGTATTAGGGTTTCACCATGTCAAATTTTCAGTAACCATTGATTGATAATGGTCAGTAGACACATGATGAAGACAATAATCATCAGGAAACTTTTATTTCATAATTTGTAAACTTAATAAAATTTTCACCTCAAAACCAGTTTGAGGTTAAAACAGAGCATTGGTTTTTATTTGTAAATTTCATGTAATTTTATCATTTCTCATATGTAATTAATGGTCTCATGCTGCTCCTAGTCACCCATTGATATTTCCAATTACATTCCACTGCAAAAACAAAAGATCGTCAAGCATTAGTTCACCTATTTTAAGAAAAAAGTCAAGCATCCAAAATACAAAGTATTTGAAAAAGCCAAAATACATTATAAAGTGGGTTTTGGAGAGTGAAAAATCAAAAGTGCCCAAGCCATATAAAGTTCATTTCCTTCTCAAGTTAATTAATTGTTTGAGTTGAAGTTTATGAGCAAAATCGTTATTTTAAGGGGTTATTGAGCAAAGCGAGGAAATTGCTATATTTTTTGAGGAAACTACCTGGCTCTATGCACCAAAACATGGTGATACACATAGGAGTGGAGCTACGTACCTCGGTTTTTTCTCCTGTGTTATTTTGAACTGGTGCTATGCACAGGAGCTGTGCTACGCACCTGGCATTTGAGCTACAAATTGCTGCAAATTGCATCAAATCGCATCAAAACTCCCAAACTTCTCCATTTGCCAGTAAGTAATATCACTTTTCTTGCAGACAAGAATTGTTGCATAAGTTTTTGGGTTGTGTTGTCTCTCAAAACATCAAACCCTAATTGTCATTAAATTA
Source organism: Pinus taeda (assembly GCA_000404065.3). Lineage (NCBI taxonomy): Eukaryota > Viridiplantae > Streptophyta > Pinopsida > Pinales > Pinaceae > Pinus > Pinus taeda. The sequence goes on along the minus strand of APFE030069105.1, from coordinate 131,358 downwards.
TCTCATATGTTGTAGAAATACACTCATTGTTGTTGTCCCATATCATTTTTAGTGTTTCCCTAAAACTCATCCTCCCATACATAGTTCCCTCCCTGAACTTTTCCCTACATCCCAAACCCTATACCCATATATCCCAAAACCTACATATACCCCAAACCCTACATATACCCTAAACCCTATACTATTCACTAACCCTACTCACTCCCTTCATCCCTTTCTCGTTCTTGTTCACCTTCACCTGCTTTCCTATTTAAAATCTCTTCATACTCATCTTACCTTCATTCACCAATCCACCACTCTTCAGTCACCATAAAGAGAAACAATGGAGATGGACAGTGAGTATGAAATGGAGGAAGAAACCCATAGTGATAGTTCTAGGGAGAGAGACACTCAGGGTAGAAGGCCTCATAAGGGAGGAAAACATATCAGAGAGGAGCCCACCAGTTTGAGGGAGCTACAAGCCTGCCCATTTTCCCTTTCCTATTTTAGACATCAGTCATGTTTCAGTTTCAGTGAAATGGTGGAAAGGGTTAAATCTCATCATGAATTAGCAAGATTGTTTGTGACACATTTGGATAACAATGAGGTATACCTTGCTGGAGTCACATTCACTTTGTCACCAACTATCATTTCAGAAGCTACATGTATTCCAAATGTGGGAGAAAAGTGGAACAATGGTCAGTACATTGACAGGGAGTACTATGAGCCTTACATTAAGGCTAAATATCATAACAAACTCAGTAGAGTATTCCCCTTTAAATTCTTTGAGGATAGGTTTGCCCCATTGATGAAGATCATCATCAAGTACTTTACTTGTGAAGGTAGGTTCTCGAGACTGTATGCCTACCACATTAGATTGCTGATGCATTTCACTAGTGTGAGAATGATGAATATCCCCTACTTCATATTCTAAAACATTGAGAAGATGGCACTCATTGTAAAGAAGAAATCATACCCCCAGCAGCTAACCAGCATCTACCACTTCTCTGTGATTAAAATAATTATTTTACATCAGATGAACCTACTTAGCATACCATGGGAGACCTTCATTTCTCATGAAATGTTCAAAAGCCCTCAAGTATTTTCATCAGTGCCTCAAGAAGAAGGCGGACCTTTAGGATAGCAAAAGGTCCAAGAGACTGAAATTGTGGGAGTGCTAGTGTTTGTGACATATGAGAGGGGCACTAGGAAACTTTTTGCAGCTGCAAGGCAAGTATTATCTCCACCAGGTGTGGAAGGGGTCTCGCCTTCATCTTCAAGCCATAGGAAAATTCTATCTCCACAAGGAGTGGAAGGGGATTTTCCTTCATCTTCAGCTAAACAGGTATAGTTTGGGTAGCACAACAAGGGGAAAGGTAAAGGCAAGAAAAATATGCATGATAAGGACCTTAGTGATGGGCAAGAGAGAGATTTTGACCTTGTTGATCATGAGGAGACACAAGGAGTTGATATCATTGATTTGGAAAACTCAAGGTACAAATATTACTAAAGACATGATCATCAAGGAGCAAGAGGCTCACATTCAAGCCTTGTCAATCAATTGAGAGAGGGAAAAGTGGATCATCAATTATCTAGAGCAAGAAAAGAAACAATTGATCGACAAGCAAGTCCTCATGGAGTTACAAATGATAAAGGAAGGCAGGCAAAAGATCAAGGAGGCCAATGCTACATTAACCCCTATTGAACAAAAAATTGAGAATGATAGGGAAACATGGATTGAGAGGGTCAACATACACCTTCAAAAGTTGCTTGAGAAGGCCAATGGAGACAAGAAGATGCTTCGCCACATGGCCTATCACTATATGACCTAGAACAAAATATGCAATATAAGGATGAGGAAACTTAAGGCAAGGTTGAGGAAGGTCTTAAGAAGAAAAAAGGAGCATGACAAACTAAAAATCTTGGCTGAGGCCTCATTAGCCCATCAAAGCAACTAATGATGGAGCCTTGTGCCAAATCTGGGCAAGTTTTGGTGAGTTTTTGTCATTTTGAAATTTTGAAATTTTCCAACATAGAAGATTGCATTAGGTGTGTAGCACCACCGGTGCTACGCTTTTGACTAGAGGACTTTTTGGAGAAATGGTTTGCATATTTGGATTCAACAGGAAGCAACCTTGGGAGATTCCACTTTTGAGGGGGCAAATTACCTCCAAATGCAATAATTCAAGATGTTCCAGAAACTAGACAGGAATACCTTGCCAACAAGCTATCTTGGGCTCAATTTTGCTAAGTGAAAGTCCTCCAAATTAGCTAGCACGTGGCACTATGCACCTAGCAGGTGGCGCTATGCATAGAAGCAGTTTTCTCAAAAATCCAAATTTCACCTAGTTTTTCTACAAGTTGACTTTTTCTTTCATATTGGATGAATTTATGATTGTAAATGATGCTATGCTATGTAAATGTAAGTGTAAAATGACCTTAGAGGGTAGATTCATCATTTTGAAGTGGTTTGGGGGTTAATGAATCAGTTTCCATGGTCTTAGAGGTAAGCTGTTCCACTGCCTATATTCTTGTTCCTAGTTTAGATATGGTTGAAACAATCCCTTATCTCTTGGATTCGACCCTTGATGGCTAGCATAGGTAGTTTTCATCTCTATATTATGTATTTTCTTCTTCATTTGTAAAGGTTGGACTCTCTTGGATGCTCTGAGCTACATTGTACATCTCTACAATAGTTTGGCAAGGAAATAGACCAGGATTTGCAGCTATTTTTGTGGGACTCTTGTGGTAATGTGTTTTTGCATTGTTTCTCCTTCTGTCATTAGTTTTTCTCATGTGTTATATGTGCCAAAATCTATTTCATTCTTCTTAAGTAAATGAAATCAAGATAGACAGCTGGAATACATTGGTAATAGTGCTCTGCCTTGGGAATACATTTAGTTTTTTATGTTTTCAGCTATCTGAAGAGGAATCATGATCCTTGCATGCCCTCCTTAGCTCCTCACCAGTCTTAGACCTACCGTCTCACTCAATTCCAAGTGCCAAAACACCTACCTACCTTGCTTTGTAGAAATTTTGAATAATATGACACTTATTCACAAACATTATCCTGATTATACACTATTTGTGGAATCATGCATAATACATAACCTCCTCTACGTTGATCATCAATTTTGTGGAATTAAGAAGCAATTGCATGCACATATTGCAGCATCAATCACACATATCAACACAATATGTACCCGGGGAAAGCATAAAGCCGAAAACCCCCAACTATCTGTATATTATATTTATTGAGAACATGTAACAATACATAGTACAATACTTCTCACAAGTACTCATTACTATCTCCACCTGTTACACACAAACTAGCTCAGATCTAAATCAATAACAGGTTCAAATCTCCTCCGCTGCTTGCCTACCTCCACTACGCAATCCTGCATGAGAATACTGATGAATGAATGATCCAAATTCGTATTTCCCTTGGATATGCCATGAAATACTCATTGGCAATACTCAATTCATTGATTGTGCAAATCACATGCACAACTATAGTCACAACTAACAGTTGTCTTGCCCTTTCACTCATCTCTAACACTTGTCTCCACTGAACTGTCCAGGCACTGAGTTAACTGATGTATTCATCAGTTGATTCATTAGTTAATAATTAGTGAACTAATTAATAACTAATTCACACCACTCATCACTTAGTCTATTGATCAGTTAGACTAAATACAACTAGTTCAACTAAGTCAAACTGAACACAACTCCATCAACTCCTCATTCAACTCCACAGAACTCAATCACTGAAGTCCTAACTGAAGTCCTTCATGCAATAGCTCGAGTAACCCACAAGAAACACGTATTTCCTTTTGGCAGCTGCATGTGCCACATCCGTAGCTTGAACTGAGGTGCTCCAAGAGAATAAGATAATGTTTATAGTCCAAATATTATTAAGAGCTAATAATATTCGTCTGTTCTATTTCTAGACTGGTAGCCTAAAAATAGACTTGGCCCATATGTCTAAAAATTGAAGTCCATCTATTTTTACCAACATGACCAATCATCCATAAATAGCATCCTGCAACTCATAGACCATGATCCATATGTCTAAAAATAGACATAATCTAAAAATAGACTTTGCACCAAAAATAGCCTGTGGGCACACTTAGTGAAGGCGACTTCTTTTCACTAAGCTCCATCATCTTGTTGCATTTTCAACACTCCCTATCAACAAGATATGGATTATCTGCAATCCCTATCCTATAACTCTGGAATGTTCTGCATGCAACACATCTACCCGGTCCACTTGCTCCCACAACACTTGGAACAAAAAACACTCCCAACTGACCCCTCTGTTGGGCTAGGAACATACTATGATGCTGAAGCTCTCCTACTGCTGACAAGTGCTCCCTCTCTGAAATTTGTGCTACTACAATGTATCCATGCATCTCGCACCATTGAACACCTCTCTGTGCCACCTAGCACTGTGCAAAACACTTGTGCCTCTCGCATTGCTGCAGCCTGCTAGTTATGCGCTGTCTTGGGATTCCCTACACTGTCACTCTCTCTGCCGCTCCATCGCATCTATCTCTACCCAATCAGTCAGTTCCTGCTACTCCACATCGGGGCTCCTGTAGCAAGGTCTCATCCAAGAGGTCGGGTACCTTAAGGATCCTACCCCTCCTCCTTGGGACGATCACTCTATATCGCCCCACCTCCTATTTGGAGGTATGGCTACATGTGATCCCTCAGCCCACCTGGCTCGAAGTTTCCCCCTATTGGAGGTCTCTGCATGAGTAGATGTCTCTACTTGATCTCCACTCAGCTTCCCCTATTGTGGTTGCTCCACAACCTCCTGAAGCTGCTGCACCAATCGTGGCTCCCCCACCATTGTCTGAGACTTCTTCTGGCTCTGCATGTTGAGAGGTAATATACCCTCCCTCTCAACCACCAAGTCTCCATCAGTTGCCTTGTTGCTCAAGGCTTTTCATGCATCTTGAACCTCAAGAGCATACAGCTTCTTGACCCATGAACCAATCTTCTTCACCTGTCTAGTGTTGATGTGTCTAAGGAAAACCTTTCCCTTACTGAAGACTACATCATAGCCTTTGTCTTCCAGCATCACGATTAACACCAAGTTTCTCTTCAGTCCTGGTACATACTTGACATCGGTCAAGGTAAAGCAAGATCCATTCTCCCTCTGAAAAATAACTGTGCCTACACCTGAGACACTATACTCCTCATCATTACCCATCACTATCAATATCTGGAGATCTTTCTCCTCCAAATTACTGAACATACTCTTGTCGCCAATCATGTGGAAAGAAGCTCCACTATCAAGAAACCAATTTTTCTTCATCAGATTCCTTTTGATCAAGATTTGTCCCTAGTATTCTGCCTGATCTCCTCTTGCACAAGATCCTGATAGGAATGCCAACTCTTTGGAAGATGAAGGAGAGCCAAGCTCATCAAGTCCTCATCATCGACAGTCACCCCCACACTTCCCAGCTCATCCTGGAATTGGTTGAACTTCGTGATATACTGGGGCATACTGTCTCCATTCTCACACTTAGATGTTTCTGAGTTTATCCTTAAGCGCCATTCCACTAGCTCAAAACTCAACCGCTTCCGATTTAAAATTCGTGAGAAAAAAGTATTTCTCGTACAGAGATTGACTGTATGGGCATTCACCGAATATCTCACCTTCCAAAAGAAGGATGAATCCAGAAGCTACATGGCCTGATTACAAACTCTGCGTGAATAAATAAAATGTAAACACTTTTTGAATAATAGATCTGATGATCAACTTCGCATTGATATCATGTAGAAATCTCTTCTACAAATCAGCTAGCTAGACAGAACACCAAAAGGACACAGCTCACAAATAGATCACAGATAAATACACTAGTATTTTGACGTGGTTAAAACCCTCAAAGAGGGAAACAGTCCACGGCCTGAGCCAACGTGGCCACTTCAGGCAATTTATTAATAAAAGAATGAAAATTTACATAAGCTTCTCTCGTGAAGGTTAACCTACAAATGACCCTCCATGCGCTTTAAATAGAATTCATGGACCAATCGAGTGTCAAGCCATGGATCAAGTGTCGATAATACCGAGGAGAGAATGAACCATCGGATCACTACATATCGTGACCATTGGATTGTAAGTTACAAATGTACATAGTAAAGAAACGCACTTTACCTAACTCTATACTAGACCAAGTTATACTTAACTATTCCTATGTGTCGGAATATCCTAACAATTTTGAATAATATGACACTTACTCACAGAGATTATCCTAATTATACACTATTTTCGGAATCATGCGTAATACATAACCTCCTCTACGTTGATCATCAATTTTGCGGAATTAAGAAACAATTGCATGCGCACATTGAAGCATCAATCACACATATCAACACAATATGTACCCGGGGAAAGCATAAAGCTGAAAAACCCCAACTATCTGTATATTATATTGATTGAGAACATGTAACAATACATAGTACAATACTCCTCGCAAGTACTCAGTACTATCTCCACCTGTTACACACAGACTAGCTTAGATCTGAATCAATCATAGGTTCAAATCTCCTTCGCTGCTTGCCTGCCTGCACTGCGCAATCCTGCATGAGAATATTGATGAATGAATGATCCAAATTTGTATTTCCCTTGGATATACCACGCAATCCTCATTAGCAATACTCAATCCATTGATTGTGCAAATCACATGCACAACTATAGTCACAACTGATAGCTGTCTTTCCCTTTCACTCATCTCTAACACTTGTCTCCATTGAACTGTCCATGCACTGAATTAACTAATGTATTCATCAGTTGATTCATCAGCTAATAATTAGTGAATTAATTAATAACTAATTCACACCACTCATCACTTAGTCTATTGATCAGTTAGACTAAATACAACTAGTTCAACTAAGTCAAACTGAACACAACTCCATCAACTCCTCATTCAACTCCACAGAACTCAATCACTGAAGTCCTAACTAAAGTCCTTCATGCAATAGCTCAAGTAACCCAAAAGAAACACGTATTTCCTTCTGGTAGCTGCATGTGCCACATCTGTAGTTCAAACTGATGTGCCCCAAGAGAATAAGATAATGTTTATAGTCCAAATATTATTAAGAGCTAATAATATTCAACTGTTCTATTTTTACACTGGCAGTCTAAAAATAGACTCTGCCCATATGTCTAAAAATAGAAGTCCATCTATTTTTACCAACATGACCAATCATCCATAAATAGCATCCTACAACTCATAGACCATGATCCATATGTCTAAAACTAGACATAGTCTAAAAATAGACTTTGCACCAAAAATAGCATGTGGGCACACTTAGTGAAGGCGACTTCTTTTCACTAAGCTCCATCATTTTATTGCATTTTCAACATGCCTCACAGCACACCCTGCAATTCTGACTTGATTTCCTAGAACCAAAGCTTCCTACTCCATTTGATCTAGCAATAAAACCATCAAAATCAACCAAAAACTATAGAGCTACTATACCTAGCCTAAAATCCATATTTGATTCAGTCATCTCGACTGAGATTGACAAGGAGAGAGCCCTCTCCTAACCTGGTAAGGCTAGCTACCAGGTTAAGCTTGGTTTATGGTTATCCTAGGATTTCCTACCTTTAGCCTCAGGTCGATCTAGGCTCTAACATAGTGGCGACCATACTGGGGAACGCAGTTTTATGTTCCTTAGTAAAATGTATCAAGTTTAGATCTGATTGTTGATGGTGGACAATGATCAGACATCGGAAGGCTGAAATCATTCACCTGGCGACTCCAGTGTCGAAGAATCCCAAGGTTCAGAATTTTTATGGCAACTCTACTCTTCAAGAATCAGTTGCCTGAAGAATTTCTTGGTGAATTCATTTTTATCAAAATGGATTCACTGGATCGAAGGTATGCTCCCATGAGCCGAGATCACATTCCAAGTTTCCCAAATAAAATTCCTAAGGTAAATTAAAAAAGGAATTTGCCTATGTTTAAAGATGATGATAGGAATGACGCTGCTTTACATCCTGTTAGATTTCACATGCATATTCACAAGTTGAAGGTTGATTTTCCTGAAGATTGATTGATGAAGATATTCATGGCCACTCTGGAAGGTGAAGCCCGATATTGGTATGAAAGTTTTCTACCTGATTGTATTTACTATTTGAAATATTTTCATACCATGTTCTTTGAAAGGTATAAAGAATCTTGTCGATCCTTAATATTATTTCAGAACTGTTGTAGACATGCTTATAGTTTTATTGAAAATCTTGAGAAAGTTTATGAAGATGATGACTTCATGGACGATGAGATCATGGAAGCCCTGTATGAAAATACATTTTAGCACCATAAAGAGAGCTTAGTGGATACTTATCAAGATGCATAGGAAAATTTGCAGCAAGATCAAGATCTTAGTACAATGGAAAATGATGAAAGAGAAGGACTTATTTCAGATCTGCTCATAGAAAAAGACAGTATGCAAGGAAATCAGGTTTCCATTTCAGATTGTGATAAATTCAAGTTGGCTAATTCAGATCATGATGATGAAGAGTACCTTGTTATGAATCCCATGAAGGAGAGCTCTGTTGTTGAGATCGTCTAGAAAGAGGAAGATAAAGTTATTGACCCAGGTGTTCTCATTTCATTAGAACAAAGTCTTCATGAGGAGGTAATCTAGTCCTTTTATGAAAAAAAAGATGAAATCTTTGTTCATGTAAATGAAAAATATTCTTTGGATAACTCAGTGGTAAATGATAGAAGTGTTAGTTTTGAGTTTCAAGAACTATCTAAAGTTTTCCCTCGTATGACTGATGAGTGCGATAAGAAACATGACAATTTGATTGCCATGTCATATGAAGATGATCAAAAATGTTTTCAAATTTCAGAAGACCAGAGAATTGAGGATTTTCATTCAGGTTTTTCATGTTTTGAAATGTTATTTCATGAAGACAATAATTGTTTGAGTAAAAGAAAACAAAAATGACTATCTCCTTTGTTTGAAGATGATATAGATCAACTCTTCAAAGGTCATGTTACAACCCAAGATAATGTAAGTTTGCAGTGTTCACATCCTCAAGAAGGTGTGGGTGAAGCTTCTTCCACTTTTGAAAATGAGGACAATCTTGAAATTAGATTTATAGATCAACGAACAAATATTTTTTTCCTTCATGAAAATGATAAGGTTGTCATGTTTGATAATCTTGAAGATCGTTTTCTGTTTAAGAAAGGCTTAGACTATGAAATTGAGGAGCATGAGCCTGAGAGAGACAGTATGCTAGAATTCAAGTCAGAATTTCTCATGGTTGAGGAATTTACAGCCAACACTCAGATAGCAGAAGCTTATACTGCTCTATTCCTTCCTATCAATCATCAACCAACTGTTATTTCAGATCAGAATGAAGGGAGTACTTGTATTTTTGCTGCTGGATCTCAAGACAAGCTAGTGCTTCAGGATTTTCAAGATCCCTTTGGCATTATTTTGTAAGAATTAGAAAAGATGAATGTTTCCTGGTTTGTTATCATAAACCTTGGTTTCAGTTGTTCTTGTGAGTTTCCTACATGTACATCGTTCTACCTGCTCGGAGAAAGTGAGAGTAGAATTTTAGTAAGTAGCCATCTGCTGGATTGGTTACATTGGAAGGCCCACTTCACATGATTGTACATATTTCATTAGTAGGCAGGTGGTTGTCATCATGATTTGAAGCCCTCAAATCTCGATGGTATGTTTCCATTAAAAATCTTTGTAAGTACTTGTTTTAGTTAAGTAAGTCTTGAGTCATTTTTCAGTCATTTTCAAGATAGTTTCAGAGTCAGTTTATGTTGTCAAGTCGTCAGTTTGAGTGTTTTTTTTTTACTCCATGCTCAATGGATGAGGCACTAGTCTACTTCTCTCAGAGATCTATGGTTCTTGGCACCTCCAAGGAGCTACCATCCCCATTGGATCCAATGTTAGTGTTAGTGCCTTCACACTGCCATCAGTGATCAAAATTCACTCTTTTGCATTCATATTAGGAGTCTCATTCTTAATGAGTTGCATTCCATTAGGTCATGGATCGGCTAATGATAAGAAACATTATAGTTTTCTCCCTCATGACACATATCTGCTGACTTCTTTTCATGTGTGTTTTACTCAATGGTTCAGGTTCAGGTTCATTTTCAGTTTATTTCATTAAATAGGTCTTAGGTTTTAGGTTTATAGTCTCATTAGGTATTAGGGTTTCACCATGTCAAATTTTCAGTAACCATTGATTAATAATGGTTAGCAGACACATGAGGAAGACAATAATCATCAGGAAACTTTTAATTTCATAATTTGTAACTTTAATAAGTTTTTCACCTCAAAACCTGTTTGAGGTGAAAACAGAGCATTGGTTTTTATTTGTAAATTTCATGTAATTTTATCATTTATCATATGTAATTAATGGTCTCATGCTGCTCCTAGTCACCTGCTGATATTTCCAAATACATGCCACTGCAAAAGCAAAATATCATCAAACATTAGTTCACCTTTTTTAAGCAAAAAGTCAAGCATCCAAAAAACAGAGTATTTGAAAAGGCCAAAAGACATTATAAAGTTGCTTTTGGAGAGTGAAAAATCAAAAGTGCCCATGCCATATAAAGGTCATTTCTTTCTCAATTTAATTCATTGTTTGAGTTGAAGTTTATGATAAAAATTGCGATTTTAAGGGGTTATTGAGCAAAGGGAGGAAATTGCTGTGTTTTTAGAGGAAACTGCCCGGTGCTACGCACCAAAACTTGGCGCTACGCATAGGAGTGGTGCTACGCACCTGGGATTTTTCTCCTGTGTTATTTTGAATTGGTGCTATGCACAGGAGATGCGCTACACACCTGGGAAGTGCACTACGCACCTAGCATTTGAGCTAGAAATTGCTGCAAATTGCATCAAATCGCATCAAAACTCCCAAATTTCTCCACTTGCAAGTAAGTAACATCATTTTTCTTGCAGATAAGAATTGTTGCATAATTTTTTGGGTTGTGTTGTCTCTCAAAACATCAAACCCTAATTGTCACTAAATTATCTCATATGTTGTAAAAATACACTCATTGTTGTTGTCCCATATCATTTTCATTTTTTCCCTAAAACTCATCCTCCCATACAAAGTTACCTCCCTAAGCTTTTCACTACATCCCAAACACTATACCCATATATCCCAAACCCTACATATACCCCAATCCCTACATATACCCTAAACCCTATACTATTCACTAATCCTACTCACTCCCTTCATCCCTTTCCCATTCGTGTTCACCCTCACTTGCTTTCCTATTTAAAATCTCTTCATACTCATCTTACCTTCATTCCCCAATCCACCACTCTTTAGTCACCACAACGAGAAACAACGGTACAACAATGGAGATGGAAAATGACTATGAAATGAAGGAAGAAACCCATAGTGACAGTTCCAAGGAGAGAGACACTCAGGGAAGAAGGCCTCATAAGGGAGGAAAACATATCAGAGAGGAGCCCACTAGTTTGAGGGAGCTGCAAGCCTGCCCATTTGCCCTTTCCTGTTTTAGACATCAGTGATGTTTTAGTTTCTGTGAAATGGTTGAAAGGGTTAAATCTCATCATGAATTAGCAAGATTGTTTATGACACATTTGGATAACAATGGGGTGCACCTTGCTGGAGTCACATTCATTTTGTCACCAGCTGTCATTTCAGAAGCTACAAGTATTCCAAATGTGGGAGAAAAGTGGAACAAAGGTCAGTACATTGACAGCGAGTACTATAAGCCTTACATTAAGGCTAAAGATCATAACAAACTCAGCAAAGTATTCCCCTTTAAATTCTTGGAGGACAGGTTTGCTCCAATGATGAAGATCATCATCAAGTACTTTACTTGTGAAGGTAGGTTCTCGAGACTGTATGCCTACCACATTAGATTGTTGGTGCATTTCATTAGGGTGAGAATGATGAATATCCCCTACTTCATATTTAGAAACATTGAGAAGATGGCACTCATTGTAAAGAAGAAATCATACCCCGAGTAGCTAACCAGCATCTACCACTTCTCTGTGATTAAAATCATTGTTTTACATCAGCTAAACCTACTTAACATACCATGGGAGACCTTCATTTCTCATGAAATGTTCAAAAGCCCTCAAGTCTTTTCATGAGTGCCTCACGAAGAAGGTGGACCTTCGGGACAAAAAAAGGTCAAAGAGACTAAAACTGTGGGAGTGCCAGTGTTTGTGACATATGAGAGGGGCACTAGGAAACTTTTTGCAGCTACCAGGCGAGTATTATCTCCACCAAGTGTGGAAGGAGTCTCACCTTCATCTTCAAGCCATAGGCAAATGCTATCTCCATAAGGAGTGGAAGGAGCTTTGCCTTCATCTTCAGCTAAATAGGTATAGGTTGGGTAGCACAGCAAGGGCAAAGGTAAAGGCAAGAAAAAGATGCATGAGAAGGATCTTAGTGATGGGCAAGAGAGAGAGTTTGACCTTGTTGATCATTAGGAGACACAAGGAGTTGATGTCATTGATTTGGAAAACTCAAGGTACAAAGATTACTAAAGACATGATCATCAAGGAGCAAGAGGCTCAGATTCAAGCCTTGTCAGTCAATTTAGAGAGGGAAAAGTGTATCATCAGTTATCTAGAGGAAGAAAAGAAACAATTGACCGACAAGCATGTCCTCATGGAGTTACAAATGATAAAGGAAGGCAGGCAAAAGATCAACGAGGCCAATGTTCCATTAAACCCTATTGAATAAGAAATTGAGAATGATAAGGAAACATGGCTTGAGAGGGTCAACATACACCTTTAAAAGCTACTTGAGAAGTTGAATAGACACAAGAAGATGCTTCACCACATGGCCTATCACTATATGACCCGGAACAAAATATGCAATATAAGGATGAGGAAACTTAAGGAAAGGTTGAGGAAGGCCTTAAGAAGCAAAAAGGAGCATGACAAGCTAAAAATATTGGTTGAGACCTCACTAGCCCATCAAAGCAACTAATGATGGAGCCTTGTGCCAAATCTAGGCAAGTTTTTGGTGAGTTTTTGTCATTTTGAAATTTTAAAATTTTCCAACACAGAAAATTGCATTAGGTGTGTAGCGCCACCGGTGCTACACTTTTGACTGGAGGAATTTTTGGAGAAATGGTTTGCATATTTGGATTTAGCATGATGATAACATCAATCCTTAAAATTTTCAGCAATCAAATCTTGGTCACCTAAAGGTTAAAAAACCATCAAAAAATGACCTCTCTGCCTCTTTTTGGATGCACAGGAAGCAACCTTGGGATATTCCACTTTTGAGGGGGAAAATGAACTCCAAATAAAAATATTCAAGATGTTCCAGAAACTAGACAGGAAAACCTTTCTAGTGAGCTATCTTGGGATCAATTTGGCTAAGGGAAATGTCTCCAAAATTAGCTGATAAGTAGCGCTATGCACCTGGCAGGTGACGCTACGCATAAAATGAGTTTTCTCAAAAATCCAAATTTCACCTAGTTTTTTATAAGTTGACTTTTCATCTTGGATGAATTTATGATTGTAAATGATGATATGCTATGTAAATGTAAGTGTGAAATGACCTTAGACGGTATATTCATCATTTTGAAGTGGTTTGGGGGTCAATGAATCAGTTTCCATGGTTTTAGAGGCAAGTTGTTCCACTGCCTATATTCATGTTCCTAGTTTAGATATGGTTGAAATAATCCGTATCTCTTGGATTTGACCCTTGATGGCTAGCATAGGTTTAATGTCTATATTATTTATTTTCTTCTTCATTTGTAAAGGTTGGACTCTCTTGGATGCTCTGAGCTACATTGTACATCTCTATAGCAATTTGGCAAGGAAATAAACCAGGATTTGCAGCTATTTTTGTGGGATACTTTTGGTAATGTGTTTTTGCATTGTTTCTCCTTCTGTCATTAGTTTTTCTCATGTGTTATATGTGCAAAAATATATTTGATTCTTCTTAAGCAAATGAAATCAAGATAGATAGGTAGAATACATTGGTAACAATACTCTAGGAATACATTTAGTTTTTGATGTTTTTAGCTGTCTGAAGAGGACTCATGGTCCTTGCATGCCCTCCTCAACTCCTCACTAGTCTTAGACCTACCATCTCACTCATTTTCAAGTTCCAAAACACCTACCTACCTCGCCTCATAGAACACCCTGCAATTCTGACTTGATTTCCGGGACCCAAAGCTACCTGCTCCATTTGATCCAGCAACAAAACCATCAAAATCAACCAAAAACCCTAGAGCTACTATACCTAGCCTAAAATCCATATTTGATTCAGTCATCTCGATTGAGATTGACAAGGAGAGAGCCCTCTCTCAACCTGGTAGGGCTAGCTACCAGGTTAAGCTTGGTTTGTGGTTATCCTAGGATTGCCTCCGTTCCGCCTAAGGTCAATCTAGGCTCTAACAACGCGCATATCTAGTTATCTTAACTAGTAATTAAAAATATTGTGTCTACTTAAAGTAATTTAAGATCTATAAGAATACTAAGCACAAGAAGGGTAAAAAGCATTCGCGCTCATCCTTCAAACCGTGTGAAGGTCGTTGTTCTGAACAGACGTAAGGAATCAATTCGCGAACCCACCCAACCTCATCAGGACATCCCTAGGGTACGGAAACCTAGTTCCAGCACCCTCCCCTACTACCTCGGGTGAGACTTTAGTCCCCACTCCACGGAGTGTTGCTGAAAGGGCCAGTAGTTTCAAGATTTGTTTGGCTAAACATTTATGAACCTGGGTCAGGCCCCATTAAGCCAGCATTCTCCTTCATTGACGGATTTTTTAGATATATTCAAATTACAATTTGTCCTAAGGACCAACATAAGACATCATTTATTTTCCCCTAGGGTACGTTTACATACAATAAAATGCCTTTTGGCCTAAAACATGTTGGGGCTACCTTTCAGTGGGCCATGTCTTTTTCTTTACATGAAATAAAGCATATAATTTAAGCATTCTTGGATGATCTAGCTGCTCATTTTCGCAAGAGATCAGAACATCCAAATCACTTTGATTTAGTCTTTGAAGGATGTCATTATTACAAAATATGGTTGAACCCAAATAAGTTCATTTTTTCATTTACATCTGGTCGGTTAATTGGATTCATCATGTCTAATAAATGGATTCATGTAGACCCCTTCAAGGTTGAGGGAATACTTCAATTTCTTCCCCTGTCAAGTATCCATAAACTTCAGAGTCTCCAAGGAAGAGCCATTCTTTTAAAGGATATTTATCATAAATTATGCTGATATCACAAAAAGGTTTATGTGTTTACTCAAGAAAGAAATCCCATTCATTTGGGATGACTTCACTCAATGCTCTTTCAGTGCCTTGAAAAAGGCATTGACATCCACTCCTCTTCTGAGTCCACCTGATTATATCAAAGATTTGCCATTATATCTTGCAACAAAATAATAAACCATTAGTATGGTTTTGGTTCAGGAAGACAATGCCCTTAAGGAGAATGTGATTTATGATCTAAGTTGTGGCTTAGTTGATCCTGAACTTAGGTATTCCCATGTAGAGAAATTGGCTTTGGAAGTTGTTCATGTTGTCCAGCAACTCCATCATGACATTAGGCTTAGAAAAACCTTTGTATTGTCTAATTTCAACCCATTTCAATTTTTTCTTATTAGGCGAGTGATTGGGGGAAATTATAATAAATGTATTGTCATATTTCAAGATTTTGAGCTCCAGTTTATGTCAGCTAAATCAATTTGTCTTTGCGGAATTTATCTCGAAATTTCCTTGTGAAGGAGATGTTGTTTAGGAAGAATCATTTCCTAATGAGCATATTTTTATCATCTCTTCACAAGATCCTTGCTACGAATATATCATTATATATCTCCATACTTTGAAGTTCCCTGAGTCTTTTTCTAAGGATGAACATCAGAAGTTGTGTCACCTAGCTACAAATTGTCTTATCATTGTTGATGCTTTACATCGTTGAGGGATTGATTCAATCCTTCAATGTTGATTAACTTTAGAAGAAGCTAAGTAATTTTTGAATGAATGCCACAGTGAAGCTTATGGAGGTCATATATTCGGGCTTGCTACAACCCAAAAAAGATTGCGTGTAGGCTATTGTTGGCCCTCAATTTTCAAAGATTACATTGAGGTGGTCAAGAACTGCCATCCTTGTCAAGTTTAGACTTGGAAAATGCATGCGCATTAAGCTCCACTTTTTCCTATTATCATTTTCGGTCCATTTACCAAGTGGGGTATTGATTTTACTACTTGTAACCCAGCTTCAGATGAGGGCCACAAGTATATCATCGTAGTAGTAGACTACTTTACCAAGTGGGTCAAAAAATCTTTTCCTATTCAGTCAAATCATTTTACGTTGTGGTATTCCTAGAGACATTGTCACTGATCATGGAATTCACTTCCAGAATAAGGTGATGTATGAGTTGGCTTTGAAGTTTGGATTTCAGTATGCGCATTCATATCCTTATTATCCTAATGAAAACGCACAAGTAGAAGCCATCAATAAATCCCTTAAGACCATCCTACAAAGGAAGATCAATCAAGCTAAGTCAAACTGGCACATCATGCTATATCCTTCACTTTAGGCATACAGGTTGTCTATTATGATTGCTGCTAGTTTTACTCCTTTTCAGCTAGTTTACGGGTTGGAATCAATCTTTCTTATAGAATGTGAAATTCCATCTCTCAAATTAGCAGTCCATCTTCTTCAAGATGCCTCAAGTCTCGAAGAACACCTCATTTATTTGGAACATCTCAATGAAAAACATTAGATGTAGCCACAATAAATGAAGCTCATAAGAAAAAAGTAAAATCCTAGTATGACAAGAATGTACGACCTAGGTATTTCCCTAAAGGTGACCTTATTTTTTTCTATGACCAGGAAAAAGGCACATTGGGGGAAGGAATGTGTAAACATATGTTCTATGGTCCTTATATCATTAAACATTTCTTGAATAAGGGTGCATATGAATTGGTTGAATTTGAGGGAAATGTGTTGTCAGAGCCCAAAAATGGGCTTTATCTCAAGAAGTATTATACCTAGGCTCTTGCCTATAATTTGCTTTGTTTTGTAAATATTGTACATAGTCTTTTATTTTTCTCCATGGATATTGTGGTGATGATGATATTTTTTATATGATTTGGTAGCTTTTGATGGGTGATTTGATGTATTTAGGATTCACTAATGGTGTTAATAGACATACACATAATTTGGCTTCCACCACTTGGGTAATATATTATCCATTTGTTCAGTTGTTAGTCTCAAGAGGCATATGTATTGATCCCGCTTCTAATAATATGCTTGAATATAGTGTCATTATTAATTTACTATTTGAAGCAATATCTCATCATATTGAATCATTAGTGGTTTATTTGGATTCATAATTGGTTGTCTCAATTGAATAACATTTATCGTGTAAGAGATCCTTTATTACATTACCAATTTCTGAGAGTCAGATTATTGCAAAGATCATTTACTTTTATTACCTTCATTCATATTCCATGATCAAATAATACATTTGTTGATTTTATAGCTAATCAAGTATTGGATTGGCATATTAATCATTCATCACATTAAAATAAAATAAATATCACAAAATCATTTGTATATATGATCAAATCATCACGAAGTCTCTGTATATAGATAGATAGAGTATGTCAAAATATTACAAAATGTGGAAAAATGTCTTACAAAATTAGGGCTTAAGCCCATCATGTCCATAATAAAAAATAATCAGTCATCTAAAATCTAAGGTTGTGGGTCATTCCCTATATGAGCATATCAAAAGAAGACAATAAAATTTTCCACTCGTCGGAAGAGCCTCATCCACTCTCGTGGTACTCCATCCACTCATCTCCGTATAGATTCTAGGATATCCTCTACTTCTTCCATGGGAACCTGGCACGTCAGACTCTCCAAGTTCCTCTAAACAATGTGAAGAACTCTCTCAAATTCAGTTTCTGCTCTCTCAGCATCTCTGACAAGATTCCTATGCCTTGATAGAACCTCAGATTTCACTGGTCCAACATCTATGTCATGATCATTTAAATCTTGTACTATTTTTATTTCACGAAAAAATATTTTGAATTTATTGAGATAACATTTTAAAAATCCAAAAAAAATGAATAAGTTAGAATCAAAGTTTTTACCAATGTCGCCCCATGCAGCTTCTAGTGGAAGTTCTAACTCCTGGTCCTCTCAAAATTCCACACCTACATAGGGGTAGTCATCTACGGCCATGACTTTTTTCTCCCACCAGTGGAAGAACTTGTCATCAAAGGCCACCTGAGTGACTTTGCCTCCACTAAGTCGCTTGATCAGATCCACCCATCTGGCCATCCTCGAATCTCTAGGACTGTCATTGGTGGTAGCTACTCTAGGTCGTAGCACTAGAATCTGCTCAAAGAAGAAAGCGCAAAGGATGCTACCATATCCAAGGTTCTTCATATTCCCCTACTTAACTAAAGTCATCTATTTCTTCATGTTAATCAAGAGCACTGTGCACCAATCATAGACAATTGGTCTCAGACATCCTATTTCCAAGAACATAGAAGGTTGTGAACCCTGTTGCAGTGAGGCTAAAACTACTAATCTGGGAATGGTAAAGAAGATGATTTTTATTGGTAAATTTGTGATTGCCTTCGTTGCAACTTGTGATCCAAATTTGCTTGTATTTTCGGCACAATATATGGAAATGTAATATTCGATGTTAAGGCCTCCACAGGCCCTTACTTTCAGATCAACTGCTTCCCCCTTAAAGAAATTCTTGTTATGAAGTATATGTCCTCTAATTTGATGTGTAAAGGCATATCATCTATGATGAACATTCCATGCTCTGCATCCCAATAATTAACTAACATCTTTAGCAATTGAGTTTATGTCTTCATGTTGGGCATCATGAAGAATTTAAGTAAACCACAATTTTTTAATGCATCCAATGATTACTGATCTCCTAAAACTACATTATCAACATTTGTATGTTCTTTCTCTCTCCAAATGACGCACATTCTTCAAAATTGAAATATTTTATCCATTAAAATTTTGGGTTTTCATTTTCCTTTGCATGTACACTATTTTATAAAGAACAGTCGCGTACGTATGCTACTTTTCCTCTGAAAAATCACATGTAGGGCCTTCTATATGTAGTTTTCTTGATATTGACCATGTACATGAAGAGAAACCTTTAAAATTAAAATTGTTTCCTTAAAATTCGTTTAAAATATTGAAATTTTGAGTCGATTGAATGAGTTTGAGGGATAGAATTACCTAGAGATCGTAGATGCTAAGTCCGTTGGACACTTTGATCAATGTGGTTTGCCCAAATTTTGTCCAAAAGCTCTCATCTCAACACTTTAATGGTAAAAATAAGTTTGGGTGAGTTTGAAAAGTCATTTTATAGCCAAATTTTGAAAACCCACTTTTCTAAAGTTCAAATTTTTTATTTCTATAATTTTATGAACTTTTGACTTTTTGCTTCAAGTGTAGGGAAAGGTTGTTTTTTAGGGCATTAAAGACTTAGTGATATTTTTTCACTACATCAACTCCATGATCACTTACCTATCGTGGCAGGTATTTTTTTCTAAACTAACATAAGAGACATATCACTTTTCCGATGCATTATGTATCTTGACCTCATACTGTGATATTTAGCCGTAAGGTCGACCCCATTATGATGTGATTTTTAAACCACCTTCACTTGTCATCTTATAAAGTCATAACATAGTGGTAGATCCTTTCCTTCCACGATATTCCTAATTAGATCCTCGCTGACATATGTCGCCCATGCTGCAAGTGTTGTGTAGGCACGAGAGTCCTCTTTAGTCCTTCCATGACTTTGCATTGAAGCCTCATCCTTCTTCTTCTTCGCTATTTTCTAGATTTATACCGTAGAGGCTCACATGTGTTAAGAGGTACTATTGCATTGCATTTTGAATACTTGTACCTCTTTTTGACTTAAGTCGGCTTCACATGGACTCGTGTATAAGCCACTTTTTACCATGACCTTTTGAAAGTTCAAACCAAGCATTCATTAGCCTTTGTGACTTGAAACCTATTTTTTCCATGGAGAGAACATTCGCTCGAGTGTTGATGACCAATGTCCACCACATTGCATTAGGAATAGGATTGTTCCAGTACCAGGAACTAGTGCAATAACCCTTGACACTCATTCTTTACACTGTACTATAGGCATTATTTTATTCCTTCTTATGTTTTAAATATGAAAAATTCAAAAAAAATCAAATATTCCAAAAAGAGCGGGAATGGGATAGTTTCTTCACCATTTGATGGTAGCAAGAGTCAGCTTTTTCACCCTTGAACAAAGAACTTAAAATGAGTTTTTCCTCCATTGGGATGGGACCTAGTCTACCTTTAGGCAAGCAGTAACCTTGTTTGTGAGTCATTCCTCCTCCATTTGGTTAGATCTTCCAATCATATGGAGAGTTTTTTAATGCCTCCTACATTCCAAACTTATACAAAGTTATTTCATACTTCCATGAAGTCACATTGATTTTTTCTTTTGTTCAATGGAAGAAAACATTTTTTCATCCATTCTACAGTGTCTCTTGACTCATTTTTGTCAAACATACCGGGTCTGTCAAGTTATCTTTAGTGTCACATTAACTATTTGGTCCTTCACTTGTGATGTTTAAGGAAACCCCCATTGACTTCTTGCTGACGGGTTTGCTCTTAGAGTAAACCTAGAGTCACACCCTAGCCCTATTTACATCATTGATAGGTGACCTCATGTTCAACATCAATTAATATCATGGGTATTTGACAAAGTAGTTTCCCTTGTTTCCAACGTCATCTTACATTATCACACATTTGGATTCATGCAGTACGTTGGTTTCCTTTTGACTCTATTGGTGGATCCCTCACCTCTGTGTCAGCTTTCATTATTGGATGGTTTAGAGGATTTTTGTCCTTTGCTAACCACATCTTGTGTACACCATAAATGTACTTCAGAATGGTTACTTCATCTCTCTCCATCTGATTTCTTCCAAATTATTGGCCTGTGGGTTACACTCGCAGTGGTTGATGTGGGATGCCTTAATGCCTTCCTTCCAGCGGATCTTTTCCCCTCGACTTTGACTCATTAGTCTAGGAATAATGTCTAAAGTTCTTTTTTTAGTACCTTAGGGTTTGCAGTCATTATCTACAGACTTCTTCACTATCAATAGTGTGAATACCTCAATCTCTCCTGATTGATATATTATTTCAAGCGTTCTACTTCAACACATTTATTCACACTTGTTAGATTGTATTGGGATACCTTGACACTCATTATCATTATTGGTGAGTTGTTTAACTTTTTTTAATGGTATACATCAATGACGGGTAATCAAATGATTTCTCACATGGTCGACTTCAGCTCATTTATTCCCATAGTGTAGAAATGTACCTTCTGCGGTTGATGAAGACCTCGAATTGTGTATACATCTTGATTCACTTAGAAACTCCTTAAGTTTTCTACCAGTGATACCTTCCACCTTATATGTTGTAGTTCTTCACAACAACATTCTATATGTTGGCACCCGATTTTATGCAGTACCACTATTCCAGCTTTATGACTTTGTACTTTTATGAGGATCAGTTATGCAACATCATTGATTAGATAGTCTTCTTGTGTCATTGATCAAATATTCTTCTATATGTGATATTAAGACATAGCTTTGTTGTGTTCTTTTGTGGCTATGATCTGATGATCCATTATGTATTCTACAACTCCTTCCGTTCACTTATGTTTACATTATGGATCTTCTTTATACTTGTTCAACGAAATTACTTTATTTCTTCTAAGCATGGGTATGCCCACCTCTAACATGAGTTTTCATTCTAGCTCCTTTCCATAGGTATTTGATGAGCTCGAATTTGGCAATCTCCTCCTAGGTTTTTGGATGAATCCTCTCTCTATACTTAATATATTTCGGCCATCATATACCCCTTCTGACCTCAAATATTAGGGGGCATCTGTTATAACATCATTTATCACTCCGGTACACTTGATGCTCTTGTATGGCTTTGGGAAATATTTTCCCATACAAACGTGATCCTTTATTAAAAAACAATATTTAAAATTCCATACGCAACTCTTCCTATTATAAGGCACGTTCAAACGTAGGTTCTATAATTGCATACCCGCGTATGCCTTTTTAAATATGAAAAAAATAAAAAATAATGTTATTTTTCGGGTAAGGTTCACGAGTTTTACCGAGAGACCACCTATACTACCCTTAGCACAACTAGATTAACTAATTTTAGGTGGTATATATACACAGTGCCTTGGGTAGGCCTAAAGTGGATAAGAGAAGGGCCATCGACATTATACCCGTTTTTCTCCCAAATCAAGTCTAATTTTCATGTGCCTCATGCACTCCCAGTCTATATGGAAACCCTTGTTTCCTTTGTAGAGATGTTCATCATCTTTATAGCATCTCCTTGTATTTTCTAGAGATATTGTCTTCGTGGCTCGGCCTGGATGGATCTGGAGGAAGGTTTTTTCAGTGCTTTGGCTTGTATCAGGTTGTACCTTTCCTGTACCTATTATTGATTATCAATAAATAAGTTCATGTCTTGTTCCGAATATGTTATCATCTCATGAATAACAATGTCTATGTTTATATATGATGATTTAACATGTCTTTATGTATGAACATTAAATTATATATCATGTATATGCTTCTATGAATTTATTTGTAGGCCTGCTTGATTCTGGAGGAAGCAGAGGTTTTAGAGCCTACGAGAACATCATAAAATGTAGGACCTTCGGGTAAGTTTCCAAGTACACATTTAATAATTCACATGTTTGACATGTTTTCTTGATTGCTTCTTGTTGATTTTCTTGTTCTTCTTTCTTGAGGTTGTCAACCCTTACCTTAGGGAACTTTTCTGCCAACAGAATTGGCAACTCCACTGGGGAATACCATTAAGTATTTCCTAGAAGGGTTGTAATTATTTGATCTGGGTTTTTGTTTTGTTGTTTTTGGTTGTTTATAGCCTTCTTGACTCCTCGGAAATCTAGTAATTCAACCTGACCTCTTGGATTAAGATGACATTTTATTTTTTCCCTAGTTTTCCATTTCTATGCTCCTTTTGTTGTATATAGAGGCATACATACGTGTTTTATTATGAATAAAATTGCATATACACTAGTTTCCTTAGAAACAATTGCATACATATGCATTTATGGAACTACATAGTCGCGTATAGATTGAAAAAATGATTTTTTTATTTATGTTTCTTTTTGGGGGTTTGGCCATGTTTTCTTGTGTATTTCTTGTTGGAATGAGTCTTGAAATCATACTTTTAACAATTTTTATTGATTCTTTCCATCTCTTTGGTGAAAATCCTATATCAACCTAAGGTTTGTGATTTTGAAGCTTTTTATAATTAAGATTGGGTTTCATACTTTCATTAGGAAGTGTCTGATTGTTCTATGATGTTAGAACATTTGGTTTCTCTTGCAACTCACTTATAACCCAATTTTAATTATTTATTCTTTTACGTTCTTGAAGTTGGCTTGTTTTTACTTTTCATTAGCAGTGTTTTCAATTCTTGGGTAAATGAGAGATTTCAGTTATATGGAATCTTTCTCATTTCCATGATTTCCTATATCTTCCTGACAAAATCACTTGAGTTCTTTTATCTCTTATTCACATTAGTCTTTTAATTTTTAGGATTTTTAATGCCTAGTGAGATTCGAGTCTCTTTATTCTTGTTGGTCTTGAATCTGATACTTGCTTTCGCTTTCTGAAACTTATAGTCTTTAAATCCTTTGAAGAAAAAGAAAAACGTTTTTTTGAGTTTCTTTTCTTTGATTTTTTGACTTTCGAATATTTTATAAAGGTGTGAATTCTTTCTTTAGGTTTTTTTGCATTAGAAGTGTTCCTTTCTTTTGATTTTATTCTTGTTGCTTGATTAAAGGATTTTTTCTTTTGAATTCACCTTTGCTTGTTTATAAGCTTTAGTTGAATCTTTCATTTACATTTAATGTGCATTAGAGTAAGTTGCATTATAGACATCATTTAGTTTTTCTTTAGGTGTTTAATGTGTGAATACCTAAAAAGAAAAGAAAAAGAGTTTTGATTTCTTAGTTTTCATGTAGAACCTGTGTAGAAATCGCTTTCATTGAAGAAAAACAAGTGTTGCATTTGCATGTAGCCTAGTTTTTCTATTGATTTATTTTGTGTCATAACATCATTAGTTGCACTTTCACTAACTTTTTTCCTAAATAACAACCACTTAAAATAAGAACTTAATTAAAATGAACTAGACTTTTATTTTTGTCATAGAAACATCAACTAGTCTAGGGGGTTAGGGCCTTAGAATAGGTGTGGGTAGAGTACACTCTCCAAGGCCACTTGGAATAAAAGTATAGAAGTTTACTAAAGAGTGGAAATCCATTCTCATTAGGCTATCCAGGAAATATCTTCTAACACATGAGTTAAGCACGAGGACATTTGAAGATAAGGAAAGAGATATGCCCCTCTCATACTTGTTGGATCATACACCCATGACTGTTATGCCCGGGTTCTGATTATGAACTGGTGACCTTAGTTACCTTTCCTAGGGACCACACATGTGACTTCTGGGGGGGGTGGGGGGTGGATTCCCATGGTACCTAAGGCAGACGTTGCATCACTTTCATAGTACTTCTAGAGTGTGCCCTTAAGAAGTCTGGGTACTTGCACTGACAAATACTATTTTCTGGAGGTCAACGTAATTGCTTCTGATATATTTTTTGGTAGATTTGGGCCCTTATCATTTGAAACTAACTTTGGGAGACCTTATCTTCACTTTCTTGTATGTTGGCATTTGGTCTTAATCACCCAGAGTGGAAATACCTGAAATTTGTTTACTTGGTTGTACTTTTAGGATCTTCTTAGTGAGTGCTCTGTGATCTGAGTTTTCCATAGGTGTTTTGAGTCTTTACATTCTTTTAAGATATAAAATTGGTTGATCGATCCGTTCGTCGATCTAGAAGGCCTCATGGTCTTTCACCTATGAGCATTGAGGCTCCAACTGGAAGGCGTAGGAGTAATTGTGTTGGTGCTTTTGAACAAGTGTTAGTGAATGCAACAGAGACAACTCCTTCTCTAAGGGCTCTCATTTCATAGGGTGAACATAGTCTAGTCCACAATCCGAATGGTAATGCTTCAGTGCTTGCTAAAGTACTCTTCTAGTCGAAAGATGAAGTAAAAATAGAATATGTTTTAGAGTCTCCGGTGACTCCTACAGAACCTCTTCCTCCTTATCTTTCTTATGTTGTTTCATATGTCGGTACTTCGACTCATAGGATAGATAGCCCTATTCATTCTCTTTATTTCTTCTCAATGGCAAAAATTAGTGTCTCTCCTAATACTACTAGTGTACATACTCCTTCCTTAGTTGTAGGAGGAGGATCTATTCCTATATCTACTATTGAACCTAGTACAATAGTTGTTGGCTCTAGCTCCATCGTGATTCTGGGTGGTGGTACCCAACTGTTAGATCCTTTCGTGGGAGTTTATCCTTTTGAGATGCCATCTAGTGGGATTCCCTCTGTATATTATACTTTACCCTCTTATGC
The DNA here is from genome assembly GCA_000404065.3 of Pinus taeda. Lineage (NCBI taxonomy): Eukaryota > Viridiplantae > Streptophyta > Pinopsida > Pinales > Pinaceae > Pinus > Pinus taeda. The sequence continues at coordinate 105,834 of APFE030069105.1, read as the reverse complement.
TTCTACATTTATGACATCGATGGATACTCCTTCATTGCCTTTTCAATTTAGAAGTGGACATGTTCCTCCTTCCAATCCATCGTTGAACTTAGGATCAATGCCTTTCCCTGGTCATGCTCAAAACATTAATCCTTTTTAAGGGAACCAAGGATTCGTAAATCCCTTTGTGAGTGGTTTTCGGGAAGGAAATTTTTCCCATTTATTTGGTCAATAGGGGATTATGCCCTTCCCTAGTGTTGGTAATTCTCAAATCTTTCCTCCTTTAGTAAGTGCATGGCATCCTTATCAGGGGGTTTCCCCTTCATATAATGTTCTGCTATGGGGAAATATTCCTATGGCAAGTGACCCTGCAGTAGGGGGTGGATACCCTTCGTATACCCCTGGACTACAAGGTTTTCCTTATAGTTCAGGTATTTCTACAAGTAATCCATGGCAACATGGTGCCAATCAAATTCCAGGGTACTCTTTTTCAAATGTTGGAATTTCCACTTGGAATTCTCCCATTCCTCCACACTTACCATTCCTAGAAATCCCCAATTTGCCAGATATTTTGAAGTTAACAAATGATCTGATCCATTATAACCTAGCTTGGCCTTCGGTCCCTACCAAATTCCATCCAATATTCCTAAATTTGAAGGGAATTATGGTTAGGATCTAGCTGACCATATAACAAGTTTCCATCTATGGTGCTCCTCTAACTACCTAATTGATTATTCAATTAGTTTGAGATTATTAAAACACACTTAATTGGGAATGCGCTAAATGGTATATGAGTTAAGGGGGGGGGGGGTATGTTTTCTATGTTTTGTGATTTAGTCACAATGTTTCTAAACTATTTTCAGTTTCTTGTCCGTTACGACACCGAAACTGAGCTTCTGGCCAATTTTGAGTAGGATAAGGCTACACATATCTTTGACCACATCCAAGAGTGGAATAGAAGGAAGAGAATGATCAAGGCCTATATCCTTGATGAATTCCTTCTAGAATGGTTTTTGAAATCATTGCAACCTAATATTTCTAAGGATGTGTCACTTTTCGGGGTGTTCACTGAAGAACAAGCTATCTTTAGATCCCAACAATTAGAGCTCATTTACTCCTAGTCGGGGTTTCTTTATAATATTTTTCCTGATGCTCCTAGGTAAAAAATTAAGCTCACCAAACCGAAAGTGGTTCTCCATGTCGACGGTGTTATAGGGTCGATTGATAGAAATGCAGTTATTTTGCTTAATCAGATTTCTCAAATAAAGCCTTGAAATATAGTCACCACTAAGCAAGAGGAATACCTCAAGGAAATTGGAAAATAAAAATAATTAAAAGCTACATAAGGCTAACACCCACTGCAACTTCAAATTCCAATCATTGTATGATACCCTCCATAAGAAAAATAAATTGAAGGTTAAAGCTACCAGCATACACCAAGAAAAATATTCTAAGGTTTATATAAGACCTAAAATGAGACAATCATGCTTTATCTAAGAAACCAATGATATAGTTTGAGGATGGTAGAAGATAATCAAGCAACATATAACCTTACCAAGATCAAATATATTATTTTGAAAGGCAATGAAAAAGGGTATAATTTTCATGTGTATACTGTAGAGAAGTCTAAGGAAGCTTGGGGCACACTGAAGGCATAGTATGAGACCTCAAATGATATACACATCCTTTCCATGAGGAACTAATCATATAGTTTGAATATGGTAGAATGTGATCCAATGATAGATCACCCTAGGGCTTACCAAGATTTAGGGTATCAGAGAACAACTAATCATTGTTGGTGACAAGTTGAGAATGGGGAACCTATCTTTATTGCTCTTAAAAATCTACTCCATTCATTGTGGGTCCTTGTACAAGTCTTAATTTTGATATCCACAAATAACCTATTGATTGTTAATTATCTAGGAGGATTTTTATTGGAGAAAGAGTGAGAAATTAAACTCCACAATGAAGAGATATACTCCAAACCAAACTTTACAAACAATAAAAAAACCAACATAAGAAAAATTATTAAGAAAATAAGTAACCAAAAGCATGGAAACACCAAGGAAGGTGAATCCCAAAATTATGACTCCAACAAGCTTTCAAAACAAGTGTTATTACCACAATAATCCCAATCATTCTAAAAGGATTTCAAAGTTGTGAAGAAAGGATTCCAAGAATTCCACTTGTATAAATGATGTTTAAATGATGCAACACCAAAGATTTTTTATGATAATATGGATCTTTCGCCCTATAAAATTCTTACTTATAAAAAAGCCCCACTAGATAATGTCTCTCTTGAAGGTTACACAAAAACACAAAGGGATTTCTCATGACATTCATGTGGTTACTTAAACACTGAATGTTGCTAAGGATTTAGTAACATCTTCAAAATATGCTAATGAAGCCTTATTAAAATATCATGTCAAGTTACAATTGACATTTAGTTTAAATCATGTCATCAAGGAGACAAAAGGCTTCACCCATAATCAACTAACAAATAACATAAAGCATCCAAGGCAAAAATATGAGATGAAGAATGACCAAAATTACGAGGAATCTGTAGGTCACATGAAGGACCAAAAGGACAGAGTCAATATCCATATTCAAAGAACTAATGGTCTAGACTCCATACTTGAGAGTTATTTAACTACTTTATCCTTAGTATTTGCTAAGAGTGGTCAGGAAAAGAGGATTCTAACCCAGTAAGATTGACAGCAAAACATGCATGTAACATAAGTGCAGAAAATGTTGCAAATATAGACAACGCATAAGCATTTAATAAAATTTGAAACCTAATAAATTTCTTTCAATATTTGTATTCTCTGCTTCAATGTATAAAACTAATTCTCTATCTTTTCAAGATAACAAGAATTTGTTAGACTCTGTAAAATCAATGAAAGTTTAATTTAAAAACTATGCACCCACTTCTAAAGGGTATCATGTACAAAATGCATATGAATAAGAAGATGTAAGAGGTAGTGATGATGAATAGGTTGCTATAAAAATATTAGAATTATAAGATGTCATATTCAATCATTTCAAGAAAATATATATACTAAGGCATAATAACAAAAACCTCTGTGTGCAGAGTGTAACAATATGTTAAGGTATTAAGCAAATATGTGAGGCAACCTAGGTGATTAGTCTTAAGATAGGTCTAGGGAAAATAGTGCAGGCATCTAGATTTTTTGAATGACATATTTCATTGTTTCTTGAGCGTGTATTGATTGTAGTGACCATTACACATTCCACAAATTAGATGAAAGAGTTATCCAATATTACCCATGCCCGGAAGCTAAAATATTTGAATTCCATGTCATTAAAAAAGTCTAGTTTAACAAATGATGTACACTTCATGATGGCCATCCCTAGAGAACTTTATCTAGCGTTGCATTGGTACTTTTGCAGTGATTAATAAGGTGCATTGTACCATCTAAGATCAACGTTTATTATACTCTTATGTTTAATTTTCGCTTTTATATCTTTAGCTTGTAGGTTTCTAGAGTTTATTTTTCACTCCCACATTATGTTTTTTATTTACTGCATTTTCTAGTCCCATTGACCTATTCTCTTGATCAATTATGCATATTAATAAATTATCTTATATTAATTTAATAAGGACCATGGCTAAAAACTCTCCATCATACACAATTTTGCTTAATTTTGTTCCTAAACAAGATGATTCCATAGAAGAAAGAATGAAATTGCATTGACGTCCACAAATGACCAAATTAGGTCATTGGGACAATAAAAATGCCACAAGCTATAATAGCATTGGATTAGTAATCAGGGGTCTCCAAAGAATCTAGAATATAAATATTAAAATATCAAAATGAAATGAAAATAAAATGGATTAAATTAGAGACTGGCCATAGATAATTAAGTAAATAAAAATTATGCATGAAAAATAAAAAGCACTAATGTAATAGAGATAGTTCGCCAGATCATTAGCAGAACACCAAAAATCGTCAAAGAGTGTAGAAATCACACCTTACTTATGTCATTTTAACGAGCCGAAGGTGGTTTAACTTGAAAGTGAAAACTTTTAATTTACACATATACGATTATTCGCACCAAGGTATAACGACTTGTAGATGCATATTTGAATGGATTAAGCATCACCTATGTTGCCACCTATGTTTCCAGGAAATGTGGGTTCGGGGATGGGGACAGGGATGGGTACATCACTTTTTGAAACAAGGTGTGTGGGTTCATCAGGGTATAATAAGGAAGGTATTTTCACTAAGGTATGATGACTTGTAGTCGCAGATTTGAATGGATTAAGCATCACCTATGTTGCCAGGAAACGTGGGTTCAGGGACGGGGACGTGGATAGGTATGTCACTTTTTGAAACTGGGTGCGTGGGTTCGTCAGGGCTCTATATATATATATATTACATTTTATAAATATATTTTATATATTTTATTTCATAAATACAATTTATCAATTTATTTCTCTAACCTTATAATATATTGGCCACCTAAAGATATAGTGCCCCTTGTTCTACACTTTATGTGATATGGAAAATATTTCAAATCTATTCCTCTTGCAATTGGTGTGAGCAATCTTGAAGTTGTGCAAGAGGAAAATAAAACCCGTGTAACAAATCAAATTGAAGGAAATTTGGCTCAATCAAAGATCTGGAACTTAAAAGTGGTTGAATCTGCAAACAAGCTTCATTGTTATCATAAATATTAAAGAAAATTTGACAGAATATGGCAAAAATAAGTAATTATTATTTTCATATGCACTAATATTTCATAGAAGTTAGAACTATTGCCTACACTAAGCTTGGTTTTCAATTTAGATTATGTGAACTGACAAAAAATGTAATGGAATAATTAACCATGTATTTTGACTTCCAAACCATTTCTAGAATCCAATCTCACAGAAGATGAAGGTCCAAATTTCATTTAATACAATATAGTCTTTACAGATTTGAAAATGAAGCATTCAAATCTATACTTCTGTGGATTTAACAAATTGTATATACCTCTATAGGGGCCATACATATTTGTAATTTTTGGTTTATATAATGGAAGGTAGAGAAAAGGTTGGAGTGTGACTAAACTTGAACAAAATTTACAATGAGAAGATTAGCCCACTGCTGGATGGAGTTAATACGCTTAGGGAACTCAAAATAGTAAAAGAATGTATCTGGTTACCCACAATTATTGTTACAAACATGAAGTGTGTCATAGTTTCTTGCATGGATTAGCCTCCCAACAGGGCAAGGGATTTTTACATGGAATCACTCTTCCATCCCTTTTATCTCATGCACATAAGATATTGACATTGTGAAAGGTAGAAAAATCCTAAAGGCGTTGAGTCTGCATACCTATACACAGCAGTGAAATCTATATTCCTCTGCAAAGGAACCCTAATGTTCCCAATTTTGGAGTCCCACACACCTATTTTTGAGGTTCACCACACCGAATTAGATAAAAGAACCTAAATTTTGGTTGCGAATATCCTGATCCTTACTTGGAGAACTCGATTCTTTTGGGTGTGTTTTAGAAGAAGTGTACCAGAACCCAAACCCAGTACTTGGGGACGAGAACCCGAGAAGAGTTCAAGAACCCCACCGTTGGGTTCACGATCCCGTGAAACATAGAGCATCATCAATAGAGACTTGGCCATATATGAAATGAAATTCAAAAGCAACTTATTCCAATTAATACTCTTCTCATGATGTTGTTCAACACTAGTCTGATGTAGAAATAACTTATAGATATGCTAAGATTATAGCTTAATTTTTTCAAGCAAATCTGCTTGAAGTGCAACATGGGCCAATTGTAATTTACAGGGCTCCTTTAGGTGTGAGTAAAAACTTAGTTCTTAATATCGATCAAAAGGGAGTGTTGGAAGTACAATCATGTCTTTGAAGTTGAGTATGAGATGCAAAAGCCTTCTAGAAGGAAAAATGACATGGCTTTTAGCCTTCCATCTTCAATATTTACTATTAGTGTTTCACAAACAAACAAAATATGTGTATAAGGGTGTTTAACTTGTGCATTAACAATATTTTTTAATCTTTTCTCATGCATTTGTTTATTTCTTACTTCACACGTTTTATGTTGGTTATGAGGTCTAGTTTGTTGCAAAATGCACCATATAACTTCCAAAATACCATGAATGATGAACCTAATGAAAATGGAGTGTCCGCAAAGGCAATGGCCATCCTCTTAAGATATTGGCTGAGTGGTTGTAGCCATCTAGATGAATATGTGATTTTTATTAGCCTCCCCCTCCTATGTGGGATGTGCTATGTTGATATGGGTGTGGGTGTGGGTGTGGGGGTGATTAAAGCATTTTTTTATAAACATGGGGGCCTCTACGAAGACAATGGCGTTCTTACTAACATAATGGTTGATTGGTTGCAACCAAAAGGATGAATACGTGTTGTTTGCTCAGCTCACTCCTCCTACTTTGTGGGGTTCCCTATGTGGGTGTTCATGTGAAAATAAAATTGGGAATAGACAAGACCATTAAAACATTCATATCTCCATAGATTACTGGGATGGCTTCCCTTGTAGAGTCTCAGGGTCCCTCAGCTTGGTCTCAATAGTCATGATAGATTGTTGGCTAGCCTTAGGATAAAATAGACCATGTTGTGAGGTATCACCACAAATACTAACACAATTGGCCTCTTATCCCTCCTCCCAATCAGCCAAATGATAAATTTTGTGTGATGACATTCGAAAATCATGCACACAAAGAAGCCTTTAGATAGGAGAATGATGGATAGGAATTTAATGCACATGAACTCAATCCTACAATTCAAGGAAAGAAATAGCTTCCAAACAATGAGAAATATGATCCAATGGCCTCTAGACAGATCTGGCAGCAGAATGATTTTTATGTTGTTTAGAGTTCGATGAATATGCTTATCTATGCACCTGGCACTCTTAAATTTCTTGACATTTGGATTGGATTCGATTATGGTAATGGATGTATCCTTAATGAGGAATTTAATGTCCTATTGCAAGTCTTGGTAATTGCTACTGATGTAGCTCGATTTTGTTTACTAAAAAAACACACGTATTGGAACTTGTAATGTATAATAGAAATTTTAAAATCATTTAGTAGAAAAATATTCTAGGTATTTTTGATATTCCTATATGGTTATTTCTTAGATTCCACAAAAGCCCCATCCCTACACGACTTCCTCCCAATCCTCTCCAACCAATGGAATCACAATCTAATATGAGAGAAATCCTTCCATAAAACATATTCATCACCTAATGTTTATAGAGCCATCTCATCTACTTACCTACTGGATGATATATGGACTACCAAATAAAAAAACCCAAAATGATTCAATACACAAAAACCTAACCCATTTCTCGAATCAAATATACAAAACCCCACATTGTCGATATGATTCAATCATTTGTATCTCAACAATAAATCGAATACTATCAATCACTAACTTTCCACGGTATCTAATGAAAACAACCTAACCCTGAGAAATTTAATATATATGTACTTACATGTTGATGGTTGACGAATGTGCTCTTGATTGCAGGAATGCTCTATAACTACTAAATGTGATTAAACTGGAGTTAATGGGTTTTTCAATTCCTCTTCGTTGGTCATGTGGTGGTATTTTTTTAATAAGTATTGAAATCGATCTTCATTACAGCATATTTTGTTTCATATATTTGTGGATCAAATTAATGTGTTCAACGATGACAACCATGGGAAATTTTGATGAGTGGATACATTTTATGTTTTCAATGTTTGATAGATTTGTAGGATAGTCAAAAGTAGCAAGAGGGATATTTATATGTGTAAAAATTATTGTAGGAAAATATGAGAATATTTTCACACATTTATAAATTTTTTATAGAGTACACCAAATTGATTTATTAAAATTAATTTATTTATTTACTTTACATGAGGTGTTTGTTATATGTGTTTCAAAAGTTTCCATTGCATAATTCGCAAGGTAAGTGAGATATATAATTCATACAGTAAGTAAAATAAAGTTGAGAGTTAGTTTTATAGAATTTATATAAAGGGTGATATTTTAGTTAAAAACATTGTTTCTAGGTAAGTGGTAAAATTGTAATCGGTATTAGGGTTTTCATTTCATGTATAGAATAAAGTTAAGTTAATTTTTGATATCATATGAACCTTTATCTAATAGTTTTATTAACAATTAGATAAGGTTAGTTATTTCCTTAGCGATACTAGCAAAGGCTAAAATTGCCCTTTTTACTTCTAGTGATATGAGGTTTAGTAAGTTGACTACAACCAGATTTTCCATGGGTAAGACATATGCCTAAAAAGGATGTCTATGGAAATATGGTAGGAGTGGAATATTCTATAATTTTTTTATAATTTTGGTATTATAGAGAGATTCATAGACCTCTTTAATGGACTCACTGAATCCATCTACTTAAATTTTAACATTGTAGATGGATTTAGAGACCGCCTTAAATGAGTCTCTAAATTTTAACACTGCAGATGGATTCAGAGACCCAGTGTTAAAATTTAGAAACCAAGCGGTCTCTAAATCCATCTGCAGTGTTAAAATTTAGCGAAATGTAACACTTCAGTGTCAAAATTGTAAATTTCCATTTCCAGAGTGAATAAAAAATGACTAATTCATATACTTGTTGTACTTATTAGTTGGTCATATTTTTATTCTTGGACTATAGTAGCCATTTACGTAAATAATTTTTTATGTCATCTCTTATTATCTACTCATATATTTTAGTCATGGAATAAATTAGTCATTTAATTTAGTCACTTTTAGTTGAGTCACTTATTATGTAGTCATATATTTTATCCTTATATAAATTATCCATTTAAGTTGGTTGTTTTTAGTTGGGTCACTTAAAATTGCTCAAATGTAGTAGTAATTCACTTGAAATAACTTTTGTAGTCATGTAGTCACTAATCTATCCTTTTGTACTAGTGTTATGGCTAGGCGAAATTGGCAAAGGAAATGGAAACGGCTTTTGAAAGGCGAGTTACATTAATTGACATTTTATTTATGAAAATAAAGAAAATTAAGAGAAAAGGAAGGTGAAAGGTCACAAGTTGCATGTGAGGAGGAAAATCAAGAAAAATAATGGAAAATGAAGAAAATAGAGGCCTCATTGATAAAAGGGTTTCTCAAGATCAGTTCACAATCCTTTGTTAGTTTAGTTTTGGAGCTCTCTCTCTCTTATCTCTATTCTCTCATACTCTCATACACTTAGAGTATTCTTGGGGCACTCTAGAATTAGAGGATGGAAGGAAAAGAAGGCTGAGAAAGTAAAGGGAATAAAATATTATGTAAGGAAGAGCAGGATCAAGCGACTATAGAGGGATTAACTATAAGTATCAAGTTGCATGTATGATTTATTAGCTAGTTTTAGCATGCATGTGTGTATTTGGTTCTCTTGCTATCATTGGCATGGGGTTTTCTACATGTGACTATGGTATTTAGCCTTGCCTTACCATTTCCAGATAACCATGGTGTGATGAGGTTCTTTTACTTGGTTGAGTTGGATTTCCAGATGGTTTTGAAACTAAGTGGGGTGGTATCAAGGCCTAGGAATCCCTTGACTGGTAATGGTGGGATACACAATAAAGCCTAGGTGGGATACACAATAAAGCCTAGCTATGAATACCCTCATTGGGCCTAAGAATCCCTTTACTAATGATGACGGGATACACGATAAAGCCTAGAGGTGAATACCCTAGTTGTGCATAGGAATCCATTTATCGGTAATGGCAGGATACACAGTAAATCTGAGAGGGTGGAGAAAAAAATTCCTCAGGGTTTAGGTGGAGAGATCTAAGGCATCCATGCTTGTGTAGGGCCTAATAATCCCTTGACCAGTATATGGCGAGATTGCAGTAAAGCCTATAGTGTATTGTTATTGTTTGGGCCTAGGAATCCCTTGGTGCGATACATGGTAAAGCTTGATGAAACCTTGATTGGTTTTGTTGTCAGTTCCACATTCATGCCTAGAATATGGCACGTGGGTGATTGGATGAAAGAAAGATTTGGTTAAGCCTAATATATGTTCAGGTGGTACGTGAAAGTTCCTAACTTGGTTGGATTCTGCATATGTTAATAAGAGCTCCTTTCCTCATATGTATCATGTGTAAATGTGCTTGTTATTATGTGCTTATAATGCTTTTCTAGCAATGTTGATCTGTTGGTTTTATCCTAGTTATAAGCATGGTTTATGACAAACTTGAGTTACATCTTTCATCATTTTTTGATTAGTAAATGAATGGATAATAAATGGATGACCTAATAGATGACATTATAGCTATTATGAGAGGGAATTAGACCTTCTTTATGAATCTCAGATAAGTATGAGGTCACTATGTTCATACATGACATTATGACCTATAGAGTACATGTTCATAATGTGTTTGATGAAATGTTTGTCATGGCTAGGCCTTTTCAGGTCAAGTCCTTGTTCAAGTTTTGCATTAGTAGCCCTATATCAATGCTATTTATTATTTCTAGAAGTTTCATGAACCTCTAGGAAAAGGCCTGAGTCCTAGACTTGAAAATGTGGCTCAGAATTTGGGGTCGCTAGCACATAACTACCTGAAAAAGGCCATAGTCGCATGGATACCTTGCTATGGGAGAGATTAGAGGGTCTCAATCGCATGGAGGGCTTGTCATGGGAGTGACTGTAGGTCAAGTTTAGTCAAAAGGAAAGTTAACTCAGGGGTTGTGCTCCTAGAGTGGTTGGTTAGCCTATGGGGTTCCTATAACTCCTGAGGAAGGTTATTTTGGCTTTGGTTTGTTGATTCTACTTCCTTAACTACAATTTGGGAGTTTAATCATATCATAGTAACTCTTTTTCACATGTTTACCTTTGTGGACCAGTTACCTTGGGTAAATGTAGGAGGAGGGTGTTACAGAGTGGTATTAAAGCATAGTTCACCTATTGGAGTTGATGGGCAAAACATGTTTGTCATGCATACATATCAGTTGCATATTTGTTCTTTATGCTTGTGGTCTATGTCGTTGTTGTGTATGCATGGTGGTGATCATTTTTGCAGTTGTATTTCCATGTGGAAGTTGATGGTGTTGTTGTTGGATTTGGTCATCATGAGTGCATGTCAGTTATGCATTTGTTATGCAATTTAATGTCTATATGTCGTTACACGTGAATTTTCATGGTTATGGTAAAGTCATTCATGGTAACTAGATAATGGCTGAAATGATGTCTACATACTGATATGATTATGTTTATACAGGTATTGCGCTAATCTGGTTAATCTTGCAAACGATATATCCTCCCATAACTATGCTGAGGTATGTTGAATATGTTTATATTTTGGTTTAGCTGACATGGTATACTTCTACGAAGAAGATGATATATGACTAGCATGATGGTAGACTACAATTCATGATATTCTCCCTATATATCAGATGAGCAACATGGTGATGGGAACTCTCCTAACATAAGAAACACATTGCGAAGTTTGAAGGTAGAAATAAGAATTTGCAAAGAAGATAATGGTGGAATCATTCAGACATAGGAGAAACAAGTAGATGTTAATGCAATTACCCTTCAGAGTTTGTCAGAGTTGTAGAGACAGGGGCCACTTAGGATCAATCATGGGAAGGAGGATAGGATTAATAGGGTATATGGAAGTAGGTCTCATGGTGGGCACAAGTTGGATAAGGATGATACAATTAGAGATGGTAGGTTCTTCAATACCCTAGATAGGAGAGGTGATGGTAACATGTTCTATTCTAGTTTTGGTTCCGACAAGTACCATGGTCATCAACATTATCATATTTACAAGAGGAATGACAGATACTTTCTAGATGAGTTCAAGAAAGCCAAGCCAACTCCATTTTATGGAGATTTGAAGAAGTTTGAAGATGAAGAGGCATGGTTACTTGGGACGAAGAAGTTATTTGAGATGCATGATTACAGAAAGAACATAAAGAACATAAAGGCCATAATAGTTATCTTTAACCTTAAACGGAAAGAATACATCTAGTAGTAAAATGTAAAGAAGGTTCGAGACATCGGGATAAAAGAGTTGAGTTGGCATGAATTCAAGAGAATTTTGAGGAAGAAATATTTGTCTGAGAGGTACTGTGACATTAAAGAAGAGGAAATCTACGAGTTAAATAGGGGATCAATGATGGATGAGGAGTATATGACCAAGTTCCTAGAGTTTTTGAGGTATGTACCATATCTTAAGGATGAGAAAGCCAAAGTTTAGAGATTTGTTAGTGGATTACCATTAAAATTTAGAGATCAGATTGAGTATGATGAGACTTGGTCACTTGAAGAAGCCATTGGGGTGTTGAAGCACTGTTATGAGAAATCAAAGCATAAGAAAAAATCTCAGTAAGGTTGGAAACAGAAAGACAAGACTAAAGGTAAATTGTAGCTGAAGAACAAGACCTCAAGATCAAGGTGAGAAAGAGAATGTTGCACCTTACAAGAAGTTTAATGGACCTCATCCTGGAGGGAAATCAAATAAGGGTGATGGTAAGAGATAGTTTCAATGTTGGGTATGCAGCAAGGAGCATCTCAAGAGAGATTTCCTACAGTATCAGGGTGGTAGGCCTCATATTTACAATGCAAAGGAAGCACATACAGTTGGAGATGTTGGGAAGAGTATTCCACGGTCTATGCAACATTAGGTAACAAGTAGGCGAATCACCAATCACCTATTATTGGGATGGATGGTAAGCTTTCTGATCAAGTTGTTTCTATTTTCATTGACCCTGGATATAATTATAGTTATGTTAATCCAGACCTGGTGGATAAGTGTGGTTTGAATAAGAAGTTCATGTAGAATATTGGTTAGTGTAGTTGGCTACAGGTACAAAGAAAAGAGTTCTTCATTGGATAAGATCTTGTGAATCTAATTTTAATGGTATGCCTACATCATCACATTTGAATGTGCTTCTATTGGGATTGTATAATATGATTTTGGGTATGGATTGGTTGTATCTTCATAGGACCAAGGTGGATTTTTATGACAAGGATATTAAATGATTGGATGGAAATGGGGAAAAGATAATCTTACAGGGTAAGAAGAAATCTACATCAGTCAGAACGGTTACATCTATGCAGGTAAAGTGTAGTCACAAGAAAGGGTATGTATTATTTGCATGCATATATCTAGTGATAAAGGTAACGATGTTGAGGATACAAAGGTATTTAGTAGGTAGCCAATTTTAAAGTAGTTTCAGGATGTATTTCCCACAAATATTTCATATTTTTTTGCCTAATAGGGAAGTGAAATTTTCCATTGATTTGGTACCAGAGGCAACACCATCATTGAAGGCACCATACAAGATGAGCATACTGAACTTGGTAGAGTTGAAGTTGTAGTTGAAGGAAATGCTTGACGAGGGATACATTAGGTAAAGCGTGTCACCTTGGGGCATACTGATATTATTTGTGAAGAAGAAGGATGGTACTCTCAGGTTATGCATTGATTATGAGTAGTTGAAAAAGGTAACCATTAAGAACAAGTATCCATTGCCTAGGATTTCTGATTTGTTTGACCAGATTAAGGGAGTAGTAATGTTCTCGAAGGTTGATTTAAGATCATGATATCATCAGGTACACATAAAAGATGAGAAAATATAAAAGGCTTCTTTCTGGACTAGGCATGGGAATTATGAGTTTGTTCTATTTCCATTTTATTCGACTAACCCTCCAACTATTTTTATGTGCTTGATGAATAATGTGTTTCATCCTTATCTAGACAACTCTTTTATTGCATTCATTGATGATATCTTGATATGTTCTAGAAATGAGGAAGAACATGAAGTATTGATATTTCTAAAAGAACATCAATTGTATGCCAAGCTTAGAAAATACAGTTACTTTCAGACAAAGGTACATTAGTTGGGGCATGATGTTTCAAAGGAAGGCATAACAATGGATCCGAAAAATATGAGAGCTATCATGGAGTGGAAACTCCTAGGAATGTGGATGAGGTAAGGTCATTGATGAGGTTAGCAGGTTATTATATGAGGTTCATTAGGAACTTCTCTCAAATTTCTTATTCTATTACATCATTTTAAAGGAAAGGTAATAAATTTGAATGAACAGAGAAATGTGAAAAAAAAAAATTAGCAGTTGCTGAAAAATGCTACAGTAGTAAAGATTGCATTTCCAGATAAAGAGTTTGTAGTGTGTACAAATGCTTGCAAGAGAGGAATTTGTGGAGTCTTGATGCAAGAGGGATATGTGGTATGTTATTAATCAAGGAAATTGAATGAGCATAAGTAGAATTTTGTTACACATGATCTTGAGTTGACAACGATCATCCATGCTTTAAAGAAGTGGACACACTATCTTATTGGCATGAGGTTTGTATTAATGAGCGATCACAGTGGATTAATATACCTATTTGACTAAAAAAATCTAAATGGTAGGAAATCTAGATGGTTGGCCATGATTAGTAAGTTTAACTTTAAGATTAGGTAAACTTAGGGAAAGGAAAACAAGGTTGCAAATGCTCTTAGAAAAAGAGTGTAGTCGAATCATATAGAAATGAGTTCTTATGGGACATATATACAGGATCATATCTTATAGGAAGGACAATAAGATGACAAGTATAGTGAGCTTAGGAATAGGTTACAGTAGGATACAGGTGATCAGGATGTGGACTATTGTCTCACAATAGATAGTTTGTTCATATTTAGGGACAAGATCTATGTGCCAGAAAACAATGATCTCAAGAACCTTTTCTTGAGGGAATTTCATGTTAAACCGTACTTATTTGACCCAGGATATCATAAGACATTGACAGTAGTGAAAAAGTTCTATTATTTTAAAAATATGAAGAAGGAAGTGGTAGACTTTGTGGTAAGATGTTTATATTGTCAATAGGTAAAAGCAAAGTGTAAACATCCGAGCAGTTTACTACAACTGATTCCTATTTGATAGTGTAAATGGGAGGACATTTCCATGGAATTCATTACAGGTTTGCCGAGGACAACTAGAGAGCATGATTCCATTGTGGTTATGGTGGACAAGTTGAGAACAATAACACAATTCATTCTAGTGAAGTCTATTTATTAAAATAATGATGTAGCTCATGTCTTCACCACATATGTTGTCATATTGCATGTTGTTCCAAAGAATATTGTGTTAGACATGGATTATAAATTCACTTCCAAGTTTTGTAAAGAGTTTTTTCTTAATTTTGGGTACAGAGTTTGCCTTCAACACATTTGATCATCTACATACAAATGGATAGACAAAGAGGGTCAACAGGATTCTACAAGACATGTTGAGAATGTATGTTATGCATCAACAATGAAAGCGGGAAGAGTATCTTCCATTGCTTGATTTTTCTTAAAACAATGGGTATCATCAGTAATTGAGGATGAGTTCATTTGAGGCATGATATGGAATATTTGTAGTACTATTATTAGTTGGAGCGATCCCATTAATAGGGTGTTGATAGGACTAGACATGTTGGCAGAGATGGAACAAGAAATGTGGGTTATCAAGAAGAATCTAAAGGCAACACAAGACAAGAATTTTTTTATGTAGATCAACATAGGTTGTTTAATGATTTTTAGGTTGGGTAACATGTCTACTTGTGCACCAAGCCCAAGAAGAGCTCCTTGAGGATCGGGTCATGTTATGACACCTCGGTATTGTGTGCCTTTCAATATCCTTGAGAGGATTTGACCAGTAATCTGCAGACTTGCACTGCCTCTGAAAGTGAAATTCCATGATGTTTTCCATGTTTCATTTCTTAAAAGATATGTAAAGGATGTTGATCATGTTATTTATTTTTCTGTATTCTAGGTGGAGTCCGAACAAGAATTACAGCCGAAACCTCAGTGTATATTACAAAGAAAGATGCTCATGCTTTGGAATTGAGAAATTGAGTAGGTTAATGTGCAGTGGAAGCACTTTGGGCCTGATGAATCTACATGGGAGATGGTTGATCAGATGCAGGATATGTATATGTTTATGGATGTAGATAATTCCGTGATCTATGTTATCAAGCTCCAATAAGAGGTATGGGTGTCATGTTTTTATGTTGTCATGTTGGTTTTCTTTTTAGTAGGTTGATCATTATAAATACTGCATCGAGCTAAGTTATAAAGCTCAATGGGTAGTATGTTTTAATTTTTAGTGTTTTTGCTATTTAAAGGTGTCATTAAACACTGAGTATGGTGTTCCCCGAAAGGGGAGGTGTTTCTAACAGCCCCAGGTTAAAAATCCTTGTAATAGAGTAATAATGGAAAAATAATAACCAAGGTCATGGGACACTTATTCCAAACTGAATGTTGGGAAAAACATCCTAGTGTGGGTGCTCATTTGGTTTAATATTTCTAGGGGAAATTGGAAAAGTAAATAGCAAAGGCTTTGGAAAAGAAAGTGGCATTAATTGGCATTTTATTTATGAAAATAAAGAAAATTAGGAGAAAAGGAAGGTCAAAGGTCAAAGGTTGCATGTGAGGAGGAAAATGAAGGAAAATAATGGAAAATGAAGAAAATAGAGGCCTCATTGATAAAAATGATTATGAGGATTAGTTCACAACCTCTTGTTAGTTTAGTTTTGGAGGTCTCTCTCTCTTCCTTCTACTCTCTCATACTCTCATACACTTAGAGCATTCTTGGAGCACTCGAGAATTTGAGGAAGGAAGGAAAAGGAAGGACAAGAAATCAAATGGAAGCAAAGATCAAGTAAGGAAGAGCGGGATCAAGAGGTTACAACGGGATTACTTGCAACTATTGAGTTGCATGTATGATTTCCTTGCTAGTTTTGTCATGCATGGTATATGCATGTGTGTATTTGGTTCTCTTGTTGTCATTGGTATGGGTTTTTCTAGGTCAGAAAATGGTTTTAAACCTTGCCTTGCCATTTATTGATATCCATGCAGTGATGGGGTTCTTTTACTTGGTTGAGTTGGATTTCTGGATGGTTTCAAAACTGAGTGGGGCAGTCTCAAGGCCTACGAATTCCTTGACTGGTAATGGTGGGAAACATGATAAATCCTGGTTTTGAATACCCTCGTTGGGCCTAGGAATCCCTTCACCAATAATGGTGGGATACACGGTAAATACTAAGGGTGAATACCCTCATTGGGCCTAGGAATTGCTTGAACGGTAATGGTGGGATAAAACGTAAATACTAGAGGGTGGTTATGGAAAAATTCCTCATGGTTTTGGTTGAGAGAACTGGAGGCATTCATGCTTGTTTAGGACCTAGTTATCCCTTAGTCGATATATGGTGTGATTATGGTAAATCCTGTAGTGTAAGTTTATTTTTTGGACATAGGAATTTATTAGAGGTATACACAATAAATCATGAGTAAGCCTTGATTGATTTTGTTGTGAGTTCCACATTCATGCTTGGAATATGGCACGAGGGTGATTGGCTGAAAGAAAGATTTGGTTCAACCAAATCTATGGTTGGGTGGTACGTGGAAGTCCCTGACTTGTTTGGAATTTGCATATGTTAATAATATCTCCTTTCCTCTTGTGTATTATGTGTAAATTTGCTTGTTATTATGTGATTATAATGGTTTTTCTATCATTGTTTTTCTATTGGTTTTATGTTGGTTATCAACATGGTTTATGCCAGACTTGAGTTATGGACCTCATCATTTTTTAATTGGTAAATGAATGGATAATGAATGTATGACCTAATATATTATATTGTATCTATTATGAGAGGGTGGTTATGGACAAATTCCTCATGGTTTTGGTGGAGAGAACCAGAGGCATCCATGCTTGTTTAGGGCATAGTTATCCCTTAGCCGATATATGGTGGGATTGTGGTAAATCCTGTAGAATATGTTTATTTTTTGGACCTAGGAATTTATTAGTGGTATACAAAATAAATCCTAAGCCTTGATTGGTTCTGTTGTGAATTCCACATTCATTCTTGGAATATGGCACGGGGGTGATTGGCTAAAAGAAAGATTTGGTTAAGACAAATCTTTGGTTGGGTGGTATGTGGAAGTCGCTGACTTGTTTGGAATTTGCATATGTTAATAATAGCTCCTTTCCTCTTGTGTATTATGTGTAAATTTACTTGTTATTATGTGATTATAATGGTTTTTCTATCATTGTTTTTCTATTGGTTTTATGTTGGTTATAAGCATGGTTTATGCCACACTTGAGTTATGGTTCTCATCATTTTTTAATTAGCAAATGAATGGATAATGAATGTATGACCTAATATATATATATATATATATATATATATATATATATATATATATATATATATATATATATATATATATAATGTCAAAATGTATTAATTATATATGTGTGTGCTTTTTTATTCTCTGTTTTCTTATTTTATTGTTAACATAATAATATTTGTATATATAAAGATGCATAAAAATAAAAATAGCTAATATATATATGAAATATTACAAAATAAAATAAATAGTGTATAATGTTTTCAATCCTTTGATTATGTGTAGGTGTAGGTGTACTAAACCATAAAGCGAACAGGTAGATGTGAGATGGCATAGGAAAAATGTCCAAGATAAAAATTTGAGCTGTAGAGGAAAAATGAGATAAATTACGCAGGTGTCATCCTACAGAGAGAAGTAAGAAAGAAAGCGTTGCAAGTGTCGTCATGTGAGAAAATGGTCATATGCGGAAAACAACACTTAATGCAAACACAATCAAGATCAAAAGTAAACTTAAAATGAGATGAAGACAAAATAGAAGAAGGGTCCCCATTTATTATCAGGAGACAAAACCAAAAAGGGGGGTGGGGTTTTTGTAGCTACAACACCAAGGTAAAAATCAAAATTCATTTTATAAAGGTACATAAAACAATACTATGGGTGGAAAATCACAAAGGGATAGTTTTTTATTTTTATTATTATTATGTTTTTATATTTAAACTAATCTTTGTTTTTTTTTTTTCTTTTATGTAGGAAAAATGAAATAAAGAATATTTAAATAACTTGTTGCATGAAATATTATGGTGAAATTAATCAAACAAAAAAATTATGCATAAAGTTAATACTAAGGAGGGAGAAGTTACGAAACTATCTCGATAAATGATTTTTATTTCCTTTTAATTATGTGGGAAGTTATACTTTCATTATTGAATATTTATGTATATACACCCTCATTACTCATTTGAGAGGGTCATTATTGAAGAGGCTTTGGGAGAAAAACAATCATGCTTTGGAGAGACCTCACTGCACATGTTCTACAAACTAGATTCATAAAAAAATTATAATGCAAAGTTATGAAATTTTTAATAAAGAGTTATTTTTCATTCTCTTTATTTACGTGCATTATCTTTGTTTATGTTTATTACTTTTATTTAATTTTGAATATTCTGATTTAACCTAGTGATTTATGAATCTAACTTGATCAATTTGTAATTCACTTAATATTTACTTGATATGTTTGTAGTTCAGGATATGCATACTATCTAGAGTGCAGAAAGAGAGAGATTGCTTTAGCTTATTGTTAATTAAGTATTACAGTGCACGAAACTGATTATTTATTTACAAAAATTCACAAATAAATCACATAAATTAGAATATTTATTTTATTTCTCTATTTATGTGTTATTTATTTATTTGGGGTTTACTGGTTAAATGTGCTAGATTTATGATTTAACTTGACTAGACAGAGAATCATGCACATATAAATTGATTTAATATTTTTAAATACATGTTATTTAAAACCATTCTAAATCATATTTAAATGATATGTTGCAAGTTGAGGTCATGATGATACAAGTTATTTGTGATTCATTTTCATACTGTATTTAAATATCATACATATCATTTTCTCTTTATTTTATTTTCTTTATACAATTTATTATGTTATCTCTACCTCGATAATTACTAACTAGTTGATAATTGATATGAACTTTATTAATCTGTCATAATCTCTAATTGTGCTAATTTATTTTCCAATATATATTATTGGTAGAATAAATGTGTTAATTATTTGTTTTATGTATTATCTGTAAAATAATTTATTACATGATATTGAGTTACTTTATATTTTAATTTAAATAAATAAAATTATACTTAAGATATAGAGATATTTTAGTTATTATTTTATTTTATTTTTCTGCCTTTCCGATATGTGTCTTTTCTTTAATGTAGGTTTGAGTTATTTATTTTAATTGTGTACTTTAATCATTTATTTTAAACATGAATCCTATATTTGCACATATGTTCCTTTCCCCAAAGCTAAACCATTAAAATTTTAATTACTTTATCATTAATCTGGCCTTATTTTATTTTGTTATTAAATAATATTTATTTAATTAACATTAGAACAAGGAACACCCCCTGAGGTGGAGGGAGGCCAACCCTTGTGACATGAAGTAGGAGGATTCTCATAATCCTCAGTGAATGCCTTCTTAGGTTGTTCTTTGCTACCAAAAAACCTAAGAACTAACATTCTTTTGGCATCATTGTCGGGGAGCAAATTGTCAAGGTTTCATTTTCTTGGTAACTAAATTAATCGGTTAAGTCTCTAACTTGCTGATGAACAATATCATAGCTACATGTGTATTAAAAAAATTCAAATATATATTTCTTTGTTTTATTGTTCACTTGTTGACTCCTAAATTGTATTTTACAATGGATTTCTCTTGGACTTCTTTGGTATCCAAATTATCTTCTAACATACTTGGTTTATTTCATGTTTGTGATCATGCTAATATTAATGATTGTCAAGAAGAAAAATTTGAAGGAAAATCAAGGTTATACAACAACAAAGAAGAAAAGGTATGTAATGTTGTTTTCATTAGTTTTTATGTCAATTCATTTGAGTCATGTTGACTACTCAAAAATGCCCATTTATGATTAATACGATGATGATTATTCACTTGTTGGTTTAAATTCACCATCATCATACAACTATAACACTTCTCATACTAATAAGCATGATGAACATGACTATATAACTAATAAGGAAAATTTTCATGATAATTATGCATATGATAATGTTATTGTTATTGATGAAGAAAGTGCAAGTGAATTGGCTTTGAAATTTATTTTTATACATTTATTTATTTAACCATATATACATCATATCTTTAATAACACCTTCCAAACTACAATTGACTATATCAACAATTATTTTTCTTGTTGTTATGAGCATGAATTTCAAAAGGATTTGAATTACCACATGACTAATCCTTGTATGATACTATATTGCACCAATAGGGGAGTAAATTATGAATATGTTGTAGAGACATTTATGTTAGGAATGTTTCATCAGTTAAACAATCACACAAAGTATCATGACTTTGTGGAAGATTCGATGGAAGAGGTCTTTAAGAGAAAAATATATTATTATTATATAGATATTAAATCCTTTCTAGGGAGTAAACTGAGCAAAACATCCTACCCTTTCTTAGAATTACTTAACATATTACTATTTTTGGAGTAAAAAGGTAAGAGTTATGTAGTTGATAAATTATTACCCCAGTTACATTGGTTGTTTAATTTATTTTAACATAATTATGTTGTAGGGATTAATGCACAGGTGGTGGAGAAAAAACCCTCTCAGGTTTGCTGAAACCTAAGGAAGACATAATCAAGGGACCTATAACTTTTCAAGAAAAATACATGAAAGCATTGTAATGTTAATCTAGGAATTGACAAAGCAGCCGTGAGGAGTCACCTGCTTGTCCTTAGCACAAATTTTCTAGAGTTTTCAGTGTGACGGAGAAAGGATCCTCTGCTAGCTCTCAAATCAATACCTGCACCTAAGAAGGACACCAAGTGATCTTCATATCATACATAACTTCAAGAATTCAATACATCAACATATAAAAACATATAGGGATACCATGCATTAGTAATAAAGAATTAGTCTCACCATTGGATCACCATATACATAAATAAAGTATCAATATCATGACATAGAGAAAACAGTAGTAGATCTATATTATTAATGTTGAGAAGAATGATTAAAACCATGATTGCGATAACAATTGTTCCCTTAGATCCTATATCTTCTCTCTCTCTCTCAATAGCATCTTGACATCATAACAATGCATACATTCTGATCCATATTACTACGGCCTAACCTCCAATATATAGGAGTTGGGAGGCTCAAAATTTTCCAATTTATTCACAAGTTCCCTTTGAGCAAAAGAAAAATGTTGCCTTTGCTTTATTGTTCTTTACTTATTTATGTTAGGATAGGAAATTTCCAAATACAAGTATGAGGCGAGTCTTTCCAGCATTTTAGAGTCAATATTGAATGAAAAATGGAGTTTTAGTGAGTTAACTCATGTTTTAGCCTTTGTAATCTCATGAAAGTCTAGTAACGTGGCCCTGTAGGAAAAACAAAGCATTCATCCTTAGGGCAACGTGGTCTGCTAGGTAATGGACCATGTCAGCATGATCTATGGTTGTTCATGAGGTGTGTTACCTTGGAAAATAGACCTATAAATTGGGTTTTCTTCTAGTCCAAGTTGTTTTCCCCTTTAAGCTGATGAGGATGTCAATTCCTCTATAACAAATTACTCTTGAAAATACTAATGTATATAAAAGATCTACATAAAGAAATTTTTTCTTACTTTTTCTTTATAGTTTAGAACAAATAAACATGAAAATATTTACACCTTAAATATTTTTTAATGATCATCGTGAGAATTAAATGTGAATTTACAATCCTTTAGTATATTATATGATGATAAGTTTCAAAAACCATCCTAAAAGTCTTTGTCTGTAAATCAAGGTTGAGGGATAACTATTTTTCTAAAGGGTTAAAATATTATATCTTTAATAGTCGCAAACTTCATATCGAACATTTTTTACCACATATTTATTTTCATATTTCTTACACACAACTACCATGAGGGATTGAATTAAATCCTATGTGCTAGAACTATAAACATAAGGTTTGGATTTCATAAAATCTAATTGAAAATCTTGTGGAACTAGTTAGTTACAAACATGCATGAGACCTTCCTTAATAACCATACTACCCTAGGTATATGAACCTATGTTTTCTTGGGTGGGGTATGCTTATATCTCTATCGGGGCTATAGGCACTCGCTGGCAATGGGGAAATATCAATGGCGCTAGATTAAAACCTAGTGCATAATCCTCCCACTCCTTTTGTTGAGGTAAATTCTAATGGGGTATGTTGATGTCTTTGCTTGGGCTATGGATGATCACTGGAAATGAAGCAAGGACAATGGTATTGGACTAAGTCCAATGCATGACCCTCCCATAAGTAAAAAAACATATTTTTTAAATAAATTGAAAAAAGGCCTCTAACATGAAGAGTAAACAAGAATTGAGAAAGTCCCTTATCACTAGATAGTGGATGAATTTGTTAGGGCTATGAATGTTCATTGGTAGTGGAGTGACATCCGATTCTGGAAACTCATGTTATACAAATAAAAAAGGGAAACAAATCCCTGATAACTAGTCACCATAGATTCAGTAAAACATTATTCAAGATGAAGGTCACTCTTGTGATCTTAAATCAGTACTATGACTTATACAATATCTTGATATTTAAACTAGAATCATTTATTACTTATATATGGTGTTGAAATTCTCTTATGAAGAATGAGACATATACCAATTTATGATCAATGTGCCCTAAATCATTATCATAATTACCCCAGTAGGTTGAATATATGAACAAATGTCTTATATATTTGAATAATTAATGAATCCATCAATATTTTCATACTAGGGCCTCATATGATTAATCTTGATTTCACTCTTTCTATCAATTAGTTAAAACTTTACGTTGGAAAGATATTCATTTAATTTCATAGAATAGATTAGAATTTATGCTTTTGCATTTGAATTTCCTTTCCTCCTCTCGTTAATAAATCCAAGTTTGTTCCTTAACATGAATCGACTCCATGCCCAATGTGAAGGAACCAAGTCAATAGTTCTTGATTTTTCGTAGGGAGGCATCATTCCTAATAGGAGCCAAATGTTGGTGCTTGATTTAACACTCTTTAGAACTTGGCTACCTTCATGGGTTTTGTAGACATTTCCCTCATCATATGACTCCTTTTGAACTCTTATGGTCAAAATCAAATGCTCTAATCTTCATTACTAAATTTTCTATGTTTGCCATGCATTAGGATTATAATGGTCATTATAAGTTATAAAAATCATTATTACGTTAAATGTAAACTTTGAAACCTTAATATCAAATTATTGTTATTTTGGGTAAGTGTGGTTCCTTCTATTTCTTTGCAAAAACAAGTTTACATGATTATCTATAGCACTAGATGGTCTCAACCTTCCGAGCAGAAAACCGGGTCTTTTGACCATCCCGTAGCTCCATATCCCATCCAAAATATATATAACCACACAAGTCTCAAAAATACCAAATATATAGATAGTTCTCCTACTATCCTCTCTCTACTTATACTGACAAAAAACATTTTTAGAATGTAAAAGAAAGGTCACTCCTCATTAGAATCAACTGGCACCGCTTTTAGTGTTGGATCATGGTTGATCAACAAGTGGTACATAAGGAAAGTTGTGCTCCAGTTGAGTCACCTTTGCATCCAACTGAACCAAAAAACTTCTAATTTGTTGCATATCACATTTGATGGCCTCCAAAATATTTGGTACCCTAACATGTCCAATTTGAGGTGTTTATAGAGCATTTGAAAGAAACATATTTCCCCTCCAAAGAAATAGTAAATATTAAAGGTATAAGGACCGATGACCTCGAATATGGATCATATATTGTATCAATTGACCAAACTCTACTATGAGTTCCTCATCCACTAGTACATCCATTTACTCCACACAATGTTCAAACTAATATATGTGGTCCCTGAACTGGCTTGAAGTAGAGCTTAGGTATTAATCATAAGTTTCCTCAATTTGTTTGGCCAACCACCCTTGGCCTTGGCCTCGCCCACGAGCTGAGGGCCTACCTATGATAGCCCCTCGACGTGGCCTTGCCCCTCTTCTACGAGTGATTGGTGTCCTATCCATGGTTGGTAAGGTGTTTCCCAGTAGGCCTTCACTGGGATTATACTGTGAGTTTCCACACTGAAGAGACAAAATTTGAATGTGGGGAATTCCCCTATTTCCGCAATGATACTCCTTGGTTAACCTTGACTGTAAGTTAATTTGGTGTGAGTTGGGCCTTTGGCTCTTGCATCCCAAGTTTCCTACTCTCCTTCACTTGTCACCTTAGTAAATACTTGCCTTCATATTCACACCACCACCATTCAAACAATGTTCATAAAATCCAAATGAAACTTCTAGTTTCATATGCCTTACCACTCGAATTCTCTGTGGTTGCATTAAGACTTGCATGTGGTGAGCAGTACCATGGCATACGTGGAACCTAATCCTTTCTGACATACTAATCATTGCAATTAGCAGTGGCACTGATCCCATAGCATCTCATCATCTAGCTCTCATCCCTATTAAGGTTTACTTCATCCACATCTATAGAGTGCGTATGTTCTTCTAGCTTGTCTGCCCTTAATATTTCCTCAAGCCCTTGCAAGTCTCTAAGATTATGATCCATTATCCATGGTGATTCAAGAATTTTATCATTATGGGTGAAACCCCAGTTAGCTAGGAAGTTTGCTGCCCTATTCCTTATTCTCCTACTATGAGAAAGGATAACATATTAGAAAAGAGGGAGGAACTGGTCAATCTGGGAGATCTTAATGGGTTGTGTTATATTCTTTCCACAACTAGCCCACGCAGTTGACCGAGGGGTTAGAAGGGGGGCAGAGCCCCCCATTCGGTGCACCGATTGCGTAGCAAGGGGAGTCATAGGGGGTTTAAGGGGTGCGGGTAACCCCACTCTATGAGGTCTCGGATAGTGCCCTGGAAAATTTTGTTTTTGACGCTATATTAGGTTGGGCGAACCTACCTATGGTTTTGTGCATGATTTTTCACACATGATTTTGGATGCGATGGTTTTCGATCCATGGTTTTGGACGCAATGGTTTTCGATCCATGGTATTGGATTCTTCAGCATGTATAAATATGTACTATAATATTTAAAGGAGCATAATGAAAAATAAGTTGGTAGTCCCAGTTTTGGGATCCAGTGGAAAATCTATGTGTATATGTGTTTTATGTGTTATGTTCTCGCATTGTTTATTTTATGTGTTTTAGAATTCATATGCAGGTAATTTTTGTATGGGGTTAAAACCTACATTTGGTATCAAATTTGTTTTGGCTTCAAGGGGATGCCTTTGTTGCTAAGGGGTTTTTCTCGGGCCTGTGGTAAACCATGTTTAGTGGGAGATCTGCGAGATCGATTCTAGTGGTAAAAGAAGATGGCGACCAATGGAGAGATAGAGATCGAGAAATTCAATGGTCAGATTTTTGAGTTGTGGAAACTCAAGATGGAGGATCTGTTGGTGGATAAAGATCAGTGGATCACAGTAGATCCAGGTACTAAACCAACAAGAGTGTTCGATGAAGAATGGAAGAAGTTAGATAAAAAGGTAAAGAACACAATACGATTGTGTGTCTCAGATTCAGTATTGTTGAATGTATTAGGGGAAGATATGGCTAAGGCTTTGTGGGACAAGTTAGGGACTTTGTACCAATCTAAGTCTCTAGTGAATAAACTGTTATTGCAGAAAAAGTTGTATGACCTGAGGATGAAAGATGGAGACTCAGTGACAGAGCATCTGAATGCATGTAATGTTGTGGTAAGTCAATTATTATCTGTTGATATTAAAATTTCAGATGAAAATAAGCGCATCAGTTTTTTGTGTTCTCTACCAGATTCGTGGGATAGTTTGGTTATTGCAATAGGTAGCAATGCAACTACCTTGTAGTTTGATGAAATAGTTTCATCCTTTTTGATGGAGGAGATGAGGCGGAAAAATATGGAGAGCCAGAATGGTGATGCCTTGTCTGTATGAGGATGGTCCTAGAATAGAAACAAAAATAAGTCATCGAGTGGGAGATCTAAACCTAGAGAGAGATCTAAATCTCCAGGAAAACCTGTAAAGGTGGTGTGCTGGAAATGTGGAAAGGAAGGTTACTACAAAAGGGATTGTAAATCTAAAGCTCTTGATAAAGGAAATGGATCTAATGATGCTCCTTTTGCAAAGGTGAAAACCACCTTAGATGAAGATGGGCATGTGTACTCGGCTTCTTCAAGTACACATGTAGATCATGAGGCAAGGTTGATTGACTCAGGTGCATCCTTTCACTTCACTCCCCATAGAGAGTGGTTCTACAAGTATGAGAAATATGATGGTGGTGATGTCTTCTTGGGGGATGACAAGAAGGCTAGAATCATCGGTCACTAAAAAGTAAAGGTGAAGTTGCAAGGTGGAAGGGTTAGAACACTTCCGGGTGTTCTACATATTCCTGTATTAGCCAGAAATCTGATTTTTGTAAGCAAGTTAGATGATGCAGGTGTAAAAATAGTGTTCGAGAAGGATACCTGCAAGATGGTTTTGGGGGCACTAGTATTGATGCAAGGAGTTCGAATTGGAACTCTATACAAGCTGCAAGGTAGCATTGTTGTTGATGGGTGCAACAGTTCTGGGATTCCTGAAAGTGGAGCAAAAAATATAGTGGTCTGTGGAGAGAAGACCATGTTGTGGGATCAAAGGCTTGGACATATTGGAGAGAAGGGCCTTTGAATACTTCATGGTAAAGGTATGGTAGAAGGTATGAGTAATAGCTCTCTAGATTTTGATTTCTATGAAAATTGTGTATATGGGAAGCAAAATTGGGTGAATCTCCCCTCTAGTGGTAAGAGGGCGAAACAGATATTAGAGATTTTCAACAGTGATGTGTTTGGACCTGTGAAGGTTCCATCACTAGGTAAGTTTGTGTACTATGTATCATTTATAGATGACTTCTGAAGGAATACATGGATATATTTCATTAAGAAGAAATTTGAAGTCTTTGAAAGGTTTAAAGAATTTAAGGGTCTGGTGGAAAACCAGATAGAGAAGAAGATAAAGGTGCTGAGGACAGATAACGATGGAGAGTTTTGCAGTAAGAAATTTGAAGAATTTTTCAAGAAATGTGGTATAGCATGGTAGAAGACTACTCCCTATACACCTCAGCAAAATGTAGTTGCAGAAAGAATGAACAAGATGTTGATGGAAAGGGCAATAAGCATGCTGAGTTGTGTCGGGTTAGGACAGGAATTCTTGGTAGAGGCGGTGGAGATAACATGTTACCTGGTCAACAGATCACCTTCATCAGCGTTGGAGGATAAGACTCCACAAGAGGTATGGAATGGTAAGAAACCCACTCTTTCACATCTGAGTGTATTTGGATATGATGCATATGGACATGTTCCAAACGAGAAGCAAATCAAGTTGGGTAGTAAATCTGAAAAGTGCATATTTATTATGTTTAAGGATGGTTTAAAGGGTGATAAGCTTTGGAACCCAGTAACAAGGAAGGTTGTGTACAACCAAGATGTGGTGTTCAGAGAGGTAAAAGATGTTATAAAACATGAATTCCAACCAAAGGAACATAAGAAGATAGAGTTTGAACTTAAGGAAGAAGAATCAGACTCTACAACAGAGGAGGAATCAGAAGATGAAGAGCCAAAAACTCTGAGTGTGAGAAGATCAGTTCGAGAAAGAAGGCAACTAGAAAGGTATAGTCCATCTGCTTTCTGTTCAAATTTTTCTTTGTCTATTACTGACGATGATCCCAAAACTATGGAGGAAGCAGTAGATTTAGAGGATGGAAAACTTTGGAAAGAGGCCATGGTTGATGAAATGGAATCTTTACACAAAAATGAGGCATGGGATCTGGAGGCGTTGCTGGCTAGAAGGAAACCCAGTGGAAGCAAATGGGTGTTCAAGAAGAAGACAAATGTAGAAGGAAAGGTGGAGAAATAAAAAGCTCGGTTAGTAGCAAAAGGTTATTCCCAGGTGTCGGGAATTGATTTTGGTGATATTTTTTCTCCTATTTCCAAGGTAACTTCTATTAGATTACTTTTATCTATTGCTAAAGAATGGAAGAAGTTAGATCAAAAGGTAAAGAACACAATATGATTGTGTGTCTCAGATTCAATATTGTTGAACGTATCAGGGGAAGATATGGCTAAGGCTTTGTGGGACAAGTTAGGGACTTTGTACCAATCTAAGTCTCTAGTGAATAAATTGTTATTGCAGAAAAAGTTGTATGACCTGAGGATGAAAGATGGAGACTCAGTGACAGAGCATCTGAATGCATTTAATACTGTGGTAAGTCAATTATTATCTGTTGATATTAAAATTTCAGATGAAGATAAGCGCATCAGTTTGTTGTGTTCTCTACCAGATTCGTGGGATAGTTTGGTTATTGCAATAGGTAGTAATGCAACTACCTTGCAGTTTGATGAAATAGTCTCATCCTTGTTGATGGAGGAGATGAGAAGGAAAAATGTGGAGAGCCACAATGGTGATGCCTTGTCTGTATGAGGACGGTCCCAGAACATAAACAAAAATAAGTCATCGAGTGGGAGATCTAAACCTAGAGAGAGATCTAAATCTCCAGGAAAACCTGTAAAGGTGGTGTGCTGGAAATGTGGAAAGGAAGGTTACTACAAAAGGGATTGTAAATATAAAGCTCTTGATAAAGGAAATGGATCTAATGATGCTCCTTCTGCAAAGGTGAAAACCACCTCAGATGAAGGTGGGCATGTGTACTCAGCTTCTTCAAGTACACATGTAGATCATGAGGCAAGGTTGATTGACTCAGGTGCATCCTTTCACTTCACTCCCCATAGAGAGTGGTTCTATAAGTATGAGAAATATGATGGTGGTGATGTCTTCTTGGGGGATGACGGGAAGGCTAGAATCATCGGTCACAAAAAAGTAAAGTTGAAGTTTCAAGGTGGAAGGGTTAGAACACTTCCGGGTGTTCTACATATTCCTGTATTAGCCAGAAATCTAATTTTTGTAAGCAAGTTGGATGATGCAGGTGTAAAAATAGTGTTCGAGAAGGATAACTGCAAGATGGTTTAGGGGGCACTAGTATTTATGCAAGGAGTTCAAATTGGAACTCTATACAAGCTGCAAGGTAGCATTGTTGTTGATGGGTGCAACAGTTCCGTGGTTCCTGAAAGTGGAGCAAAAAATCTAGTGGTCTGTGGAGAGAATACCATGTTGTGGCATCAAAGGCTTGGACATATTGGAGAGAAGGGCCTTCGAATACTTCATGGTAAAGGTATGGTAGAAGGTATGAGTAATAGCTCTCTAAATCTTGATTTCTATGAAAATTGTGTATATGGGAAGCAAAATTGGGTGAATTTCCCCTCTGTTGGTAAGAGGGCGAAACAGATATTAGAGCTTGTGCACAGTGATGTGTTTGGACCTGTGAAGGTTCCATCACTGGGTAAGTTTGTGTACTATGTATCATTTGTAGATGACTTCTCAAGGAATACATGGATATATTTCATTAAGAAGAAATTTGAAGTCTTTGAAAGGTTTAAAGAATTTAAGGCTCTAGTGGAAAACCAGATAGAGAAGAAGATAAAGGTGCTGAGGACAAATAATGGTGGAGAGTTTTGCAGTAAAAAATTTGAAGAATTTTGTAAGAAATGTGGTATAGCACGGTAGAAGACTACTCCCTATACACCTCACCAAAATGTAGTTGCAGAAAGAATGAACAAGATGTTGATGGAAAAGGAAATAAGCATGCTCAGTTGTGTCGGGTTAGGACAGGAATTCTTGGCAGAGGCGGTGGAGATAACATGTTACCTGGTCAACAGATAACCTTCATCAGCGTTGGAGGATAAGACTCCACAAGAGGTATGGAATGGTAAGAAACCCACTCTTTCACATCTAAGTGTATTTGGATATGATGCATATGGACATGTTCCAAAGGAGAAACAAATCAAGTTGGATAGTAAATCTGAAAAGTGCATATTTATTATGTTTAAGGATGGTTTAAAGGGTTATAAGCTTTGGAACCCAGTAACAAGGAAGGTTGTGTACAACCAAGATGTGGTGTTCAGAGAGGTAAAAGATGCTATAAAACATGAAGTCCAACCAAAGGAACCTAAGAAGATAGAGTTTGAACTTAAGGAGGAAGAATCAGACTCTACAATAGAGGAGGAATCAGAAGATGAAGAGCCACAAACTCCGAGTGTGAGAAGATCAGTTCGAGAAAGAAGGTAGCTAGAAAGGTATACTCCATCTGCTTTCTGTTCAAATTTTTCTTTGTCTATTACTGACGATGATTCCAAAACTGTGGAGGAAGAAGTAGATTTAGAGGATGGAAAACTTTGGAAAGAGGCCATGGTTGATGAAATGACATCTTTACACAAAAATGAGGCAAGGGATCTGGAGGAGTTTCTGGGTAGAAAGAAACCCATTGGAAGCAAATGGGTGTTCAAGAAGAAGACAAATGCAGAAGGAAAGGTGGAGAAATAAAAAGCTCGGTTAGTAGCAAAAGGTTATTCCCAGGTGCCGGGAATTGATTTTGGTGATATTTTTTCTCCTATTGCCAAGGTACCTTCTATTAGATTACTTTTATCTATTGTTGATGCTTTTGATTTTGAGGTAGAACAGATGGATGTGAAGACAAAATTTCTTCACAGGGATCTGGAAAAGGAGATCTAGATGAAGCAACTTGAAGGTTTTTAGGTGAACGGTAAGAAAGAACTAGTATGCAAGTTAAATAAGTCTTTGTATGGGTTAAAAAAATCACCAAGGATGTGGTATCAGAAATTTGATACATTTATATGGGACTTGGCTTCACCAGAAGCAAAGTAGATCACTATGTGTATTTTAAATTAATTTGTCACCGTATTATTTATCTGGTCTTGTATGTGGATGATATATTGCTGGTTGGAAATGACAAAGAAATTATCCAAGATTTGAAGACCCATTTGTCCTCCAAATTCGACATGAAAGATCTTGGTG